>SNQJ01S0026855.1:5494-41892 GCA_010110895.2 Picea sitchensis | reverse complement strand
CTCGCTCCGCTTCGATGCTCTTGTGCCGTCCAATCACAACAGTACAAACCAATCGAAGTACAAGCAAATTAATATATTCAATACCTAATCTATACATGTGATCAAGGAATCATGTAATAAGATGACATCATCATTATGGGAAATGGACATATTCATGTATTGAATTAACTGAAAGAGAAATATACAACCTGAGCCTTGATGTCGTAGATATCCTTTCGATGGCTTCTAGTTCTGACACACACACTTGCTCATGCATGAAGAAAATCAACTACTCATGACGACCTTGTTGTTGTCTCTGTCTGCTGTAGCATCACTTCTCCATACAATCATGTACTAATTCTCCAATAGATCTCTCAAGCTTGCCAACTTCTTCTTAACCCTTTCCATGAGTATTCTCATCAATTTATAATAGAGAATAGGTTAGTTGCTAGGATAAGAATGATCCCAACAAATCTGGAATGCCAGCTTCTGAACAACCATCCGAATACCAACTCACCCTTCTAGAAGATTCCCTTCTAGAAGGTTCGAGAATCTTAGCTTTTTCCTTTGTAAAAAGATGTTCGCACCCTGTCAATGATTACAGTGCGAAAAGTTCGCACCCTAGTTGAATGCAGCATGCGGGAATGTATCATTCTCGCAGGAGAGTATATATGTAGCCTGCGAACTATCTTCAAAATATGATTTCTAGAAATAGATAAGAGCAACCCTCTTCAGGAAGGAGTTCTTTAATGAGGAGTTTGATTTGCTATCATTATGACATCACCATGAAATCATCACAATGACCAAAATTGTGGATAACAATGAGTGGTTGCCATGTATTCAACTTATGTAGTTGAAAGTGCCACTATAGCGTGTATTTTTCTCATCCAACTTATTGCTCCTCCAAACATGTTAAACACATACCCACTTGTAGATCTCCTACAATCCAGATCTCCATCCCAGTCTACATCCACAAAGCCATGTATATCCACCACTCTATCCAATCCCGGTCTTCCTTGGTAGCACAATCCATAGCTAGCAGTGCCACACAAATACCTGGAAACTCTTTTTACTGTTGTCCAATGCTCCTTCCCTGGTTTTGACATATACCTGCTCATAACTCCCCTTGCTTGTGCAATGTCTGGTCTAGTATAGACCATTGCATACATCAAACTTCCAATTGCACTCGCATATGGAACACGAGACATGTCCTCCTCCTCTTCATGTGTCTTGGGACAATGATCCGTTGATAACTTTACCCCAACAGGAATAGGAACCTTGACCGGTTTACATTCCTGCATATTAAACCTCTGCAATATTGTCTCGACATATTTTCTCTGATTTAACCATAGTTTCCTCTTTTTCCAATCTCTTTTAATTTCCATGCCCAAAATGAAATTTGAAGCACTGAGATCCTTCATGTCAAATTTAGAGTACAATTGAGTTTTCACATCCTGGATAATCTCCTTGTTGTTTCCTATCAACAACATGTCATCCACATACAAGATCAAATAAATCAAATGATCACCAATTAATTTAAAATACACACAGTGATCCGCTTTTCTTCTTTTGAAGCCAAGTCACAATATAAGTATCAAATTTTTGATACCACATCCTTGGTGATTGTTTTAAACCATACAGGGACTTTTTCAGCTTGCATACTAGCTCTTTCTTTCCCTTCACAAAATAACCTTTTTGTTGCTTCATATAGATTTATTCTTCTAGATCCCCATGTAGGAATGTTGTCTTCACATCCATTTGTTCTACTTCAAAATCAAATGCAGTTGCAACAGATAACAAAAACCTTATAGAGATTAACTTTGCAACAGGAGAAAAAATCTCACCAAAATCAATTCTTTCAACCCGGGAATAACCCTTTGCTACTAACTGAGCTTTGTATTTCTCCACTTTTCCTTCGACATTCAACTTCATTTTAAATACCCATTTTCTGCCAATGGGATTTCTTTCAGTCAACAACTCCACTAGATCCCAAGACTCATTCTTATCCAAATATGTCATTTCTTCGTCCATGGCCCTTTTCCATAGATTTTCATCCTCTGAATCCACTGTCTCCCTGACAGTTCTAGGATCATCATCGATAATAGACAAATAAAAATTTGAATGGAAATAAGATGGAGTATACCTTTCCGGTAGCCTTCTTTATCGAACCGATCTCCTCAATACTGGATTATGAGGATCTTGTTCTTCTGATTCCCGTTCTTCTGTAGAGTCTAACTCATCATCCTTTAAATCAAACTCTATTTTTTTTTGTTCTTCCTTACTTGGTAGGAATTTTTGTTTAACAACATCCTTCATTTCTCTAAATACCACATCTCGACTATACACTACCTTCTTAGTTTCTAGGTTCCAAAGCTTATAACCTTTGAGACCATCTTTATATCCAATAAAAATACACTTTTCGGCCTTCTTATCTAGCTTACCTATGTTTTCCTTTGGAACATGAACATATGCATCATAGCCAAATACCTTGAGATGTGTGCGAGAAAGTTCCTTACCATTCCATACCTCTTATGGAGTCTTTTCATCCAACACTGATGAGGGTGATCTGTTGACCAGGTAACATGCAGTACCCACTACCTCTTCCCATAATTCTTTCCCTAACCTGGCACCACTGAGCATGCACCTTGCTTTTTCCATCAACGTCCTTTTCATCCTTTTTGCAACTCCATTATGATAAGGTGTGTATGGAGTAGTCTTCTGCGTTTCTATACCGCACTTCTTACATAATTCTTCAAATTCATTCCTGCATAACTCTCCACCATTATCTATCCTCAACACCTTAATTATTTTCTCTATTTGATTCTCAACAAGGGACTTAAACTCTTTAAACCTGTCAAAGACTTCGGATTTCTTCCTGAGGAAATATATCCAAGTATTCCTCGTGAATTCATCTATAAATGAGACATAGTAAACAAATTTCCCCAATGATGGGACAAACACAGGTCCAAAAACATCATTGTGAACTAGATGTAAAATTCCTTCTACCCTCATTGCACCAGAGGAGAATCTTACCCAATTCTGCTTCACATATAGACAATGTTCACATAAATCAAAATCTAGAGAGCAGTTAGACATACCTTCAACCTTACCTTTACCATGTAGTATTCGAAGACCCTTCTCTCCGATATGCCCCAGTCTTTGATGCCACAACATAAACTTTTCTCCAGAGGTTGTAGAAGTTCTTTCTTCTTCAACTCCAATATCAGGAACAATGGAACTATTAAACCCATCACTAATAGTTCTTCCTTGCAGGTTATACAGAGTTCCAAACCCAACTCCCTTCAGCAACACCATTGCTCCTCGAACCATCTTGTAGGTTTCCTTTTCAAATATTGTTTTTACCCCTGCATCGTCCATTTTTCTTACAAAAATCAAATTTCTGGCCAAACCTGGGATGTGAAAAACACTAGGCAGTGTTCTAATCCTTCCATCAATGAGCCTCAACTTGAATTTTCCTTGTCCTATGATTCTGGTTGTTGAATCATCACCTAAAAAATCATTACCTCCATCATACCTTTCATATTCATAGAACCACTCCCTGTGGGGAGTAATGTGAAAGGATGCACTAGAGTCAACCAACCATGCCTCATGATTTGCATGTGTTCTTGAAGAATCCAAGTAAACATCCCCTCCTTCTTCCTTGGAGGTTTTTTCTTCTGTAGAAGGAGATTATTCAGATCCCTTTTTTTTTCCAACTTTGGATCTACATTGCTTCTTGAAGTGCTCTTGTTTTCCACATCTCCAACATACATTTACAAAATTTTTGGGAGATTTAGATCTACCCTTAGACTTAGATCTCCCACTTGAGAACTTAGATCTATTTATTTCTTGGGAACGTCCTCTTGAAAATACTATTTATGTGCTCTGTCCTTCCATATTCTTCCGTATCATCTCCACTGACAACAAGGATGAGACCACTTCATCAAAATTCAAGGCAGTTGTATTACTACCTATGGCCACAACTAGACTATCCCAGGAGTCTGGTAAAGAACACATTAAACTAATACATTTATCTTCATCTGGAATTTTAATCTCAATAGATACTAACTGGTATGGCGTTCAAATGCTCTGCCACCGAGTCTCCATCTCTCATCCTCAGGTTATACAACTTATTTCTCAGGAATAGTTTATTTACTAGGGACTTAGACTGATACAACTTCCCCGATTTTTCCCATAAATCCTTGGTTGTATCTTCCTCTGACACATTCAGTAATACTAAATCGGAGAGACACAGTCGGATTGTTCTCTTTTCCTTCTGATCCAACTTTTTCCAGTCATCTGCTGAAGTTCCTGTAGGTGTAGTACCTAGATCTACCATGATCCACTGATATTTTTCCACCAACAAATCTTCCATCTTGATATTCCATAACTCAAAACTTTTCCCATTAAACTTCCCAATCTCCATCTTCGAGTTTCTTTCCATTTCTTTTCACCTGAAAAATCAATGCCATGGATCTCCCACTGTAACAAGGCTTATCACAGTCCCGAGCTAAACCCTTGACCACAAAGGCATCCCCCTGAAGCCACCAAAGCTCTGATACCAAATGTAGATTTTTAACTTGTACAATATTTACTGCAAACATATTTTTAGTAAAAGAACAAAAAATATACAATAGAAAATACAAATAGTACACTGAGATTTTTCCCCTAGAAACCCAAACCAAGAAAACCAACATATTCTATATTCATTCATAGTGATACATTGTTTACAATACAATATACATATAGGAACCAACGACATCCAAAACCCTAACCCAATGACCTAGATTGGTCAATAACCCTAATTCCTTAACTGAAAATAGAAAACCATTGAAAAAGAAACCATGTGCCGAAAAATCACTTAAATATGTGACACATTTTAGGTGGTTTTTTGGCACATGGCCCTTGCTATAGTAATCGAATGATTCAAAGAGAAAAGAGGATTTTATAAGAATAATTCTTGTGGCATAACAATACCTTGAAGTTCTTGTTTTTCTAGCACATCCATGGAAAATATTTATATTGTCCATTCATGGAAAGATACAACTGGTTCATAGTGTGAACAAGGGGCCTTTTAGGGAACTTCCTTTCCCTTGACCAACCTCCAAGATAGATTTCACTCATATCTGAGTGTCAAATCGTGTTGGGGGTCGGACTGGAAGTGGTTTATAGGACGGCAATATTCATAAATGCGTCGTTCATGAGAAGTGTGCAACTTTGCTTGTACACTGTCAATCATTCTGCAAATAGTTTGCACCTAGGGCTGTGTTAGCCCGCACATTCTGCGCATAGTGCATGTGCTTCCTTTGGTGAATTTTCGCACTTTGAATTTTGAACCAAGTATATATTTTTTTTCCTTTTTGATGAATTTTGGTGTTGTAGGTGTACTAATTGTTGTTGGAATTGGTGTCTTTCTTCAACGATTGTGTGCAGTGTTGCGGATGATTTTTCGGTGATAACAGATTCCCCCTGATGTGTGAGGTTAGGAGCATATGTATAGCTGAAATATGTCAATGTTTATTTTACTAAGAATGCCATTGTAAGGAAGAGCGAAGAGAGGAAGTGCAAGAGCGATTCATCGGAGGGAGAGGGAAAACTGTGGGAATCAAACCTTTCTCTAGGAAGAAAAAATAAACTTTGTATACAAATGAGGCAGGCATGCCCCATGCTCATGTCATGAAACCAAAATGTGGGATTGTAACTGAATATGTATGATGATCTATATATTTGCAACGCCCTCAGGGGTGGTTGATAATGGCATATGACGATTATGACCGGTGAACTGGCTCTGAAGTGAGTAATGAACGACTGTAAGAAGTGTCTATGACTCGTAGGCATTAATGGCCTATCAAATTCAGAGGTCTTCGGATGGTATGAAACAACTACAATGGTCACATAGTAAGACCCACCTTAACATTAGAGTTTTTTAAATTCAAATGTTATGTGGATCAACGAAATCACAAAGAAATGATGACTCTCTATGTTTCATCTGAGATTCCTCTTTGAAAAGGTGATGAGAGTCAAGATATTGTCACCCTTCTAGAAATTGTGTTGATGTCAACAAGAAGGGAGACACGATGTCAAGAAGCAAAGGGATTCTTGAAATACAGTAAGAAATAGGTGATATCAGGTACTGATGGGTAACATGGAAGAATTCAAGATGCTATGGGACTCGATACTTCCCTTGGTTGGGGTGTTGAGGGATGATTGGAAGCAACCGTAAAACCGGATCTAGTGTTAGGGGGACGACTAGATGTGGGGTTAAACTGTGTCGGAGGCTAACAAAGTGGGAAAATTCAAAGATCTTGGGTACATGGATTTGGGATACCCAGGGTTTGTTAACGATGTCAATATGAAAAAAGGGTGGATGCCCCAACCAAGGGCGACATGGGTTGCTTTTCCGGGTAAAAGAAGGTCGTCGAGGATGACGACTAAAAAAAAATGTTTATGTTGGAAATAAAGGATTTATACAATTACCAAATGAAATAAAGAACAATTTGGGTTGAGTATATAGATAGAGAAAAGGGTGCCCCGATGAAATATGGCTTGGCCTGTTTAGGGAACAAGTTTGTGAAAGAGAACTAGTGGAGGGTGGGGGGCCCATGGGTGGGTTTCTGTATTGGGAAAATGAATGGAGGACAATCTGCAGATGGATGAATTGATGGTGGATGAGATGGAGGGCTAATGGAACTACGAGGGTGTAATCAAAAGAACCAAGTGTAGGATGATATAGCATGGGAGTCCATCGGGAAGGTTAACAATATGATAAGAAAAAGTACGGGGTTCATTCTCGGAAGTGAAAAAACTATTGGGACTCTCAATCCTAGGGGGTGAAAAACAACATGAGTGTCAAGTTTCCAAGGGGAACTATGAATGGGAAAACTCATGTGGGTGAGAGTTATATCAATTGATAGTACCAAAATGTGGCAGAGGTAAAGGTACTGCAGAGCCGGATGTAGGTATCCTAAATGAAAATGTCAGAGGGTGTGACTGGGATATGCAATTGTTTACAGAGGGAGTAATTACATGTCAGTATCGAACATATACCTGAAGGGTATGTAAGTTTGTTGAACAAGTACCTGCACATAAAAAACCAAATACCCAACGTGAGCAATATCTGATGATAAAGAATATATAATAGTTATTTGATAAAACTGAAAGTGAGCATGCATACCTAAACGTGCTGTTAGAAAAAATTTCCTCCGGGGAAAAGTGCAAATGATAACTCGGGGAATGTTAATGTGTAGATGGTTGGAATAGGATCTCGTAGTTGAGAACGGATTGAAAAATAGAGGCTCTGGGCTCCTGTAACAAAATGTGGAAGTCAAGCAAAAGGGCCTATATATGGATGGTGGGCCTACAATTCCACCTCATTTGTACCTGACACTATTGTTGATCTGAAGAGAGAGTTGCGAGGATATTTGGAGATTATAGGAGCATGGGGATACCAATCTGGGAGTTGCTAAAGACAAGTTAGTGGACTTATCATCCTACATTTTTTGAATTTGATGGATGTTAGGTAGGGGTTGTACGGAGGGTTGTACAGGGGTTTTTAAGGGTAGCGGCCCACTAGTGCGTAAGAAAAAGGGGGAATACCCGTGCATGTGTGCATGTGTACTACTCGGTTTCCTGCACATTATGTGTGGGTTTTTACCAAACAGACACACATGATTGAATGTGTGGTTGTGTTGAGAAACCTTGCACATAATGTGCGACTGTGTAGCTAACAGTCGCGCATATGGGCAGATGGGTAGAGAAGAAAGACATGCATTGGATGTGCGCCTGTATGAAGGACAAATGTGCACCCATGCGCAGATGTGGGTGTGACAGCTACGCATTAGTGCGCAGCTGTATGAAGAACAGTCACACACAAATGCGCAACTGTATGGGGGAAATCCACGCATTGTGGGCAGGCTAAGGGGTGTATGATTTTTCGTTTTTTTATAATTTTTTATGGATGATGTGGCTAATCAGGTGTTTCTGGGTGAATGCAGGTGATCAACATAGTCTTGAGTACGATGTCGGTCCACTGGCAAGAGTGGGACTAGGAACGATTCATAGAGGCTATGAGGGATCATCCTAGAGTATGTAGAGACTTGACAGCCTACGGGTTGCTAAAGGTTTTTGACTATCCTTTGATACGGTCGTAAGAGTTTTTACTCCAGTTTTTTATTCAAATGTGGAGCACTGATTTGCAGTGCTTAGTGGTGTAGGGGAAGAATTTGATGTTCTCTGTGGAAGAGGACATCTAATTTTTGATAGGACTCCCATTCCGGGGAAGGGTTTTGGCCGTGGATCCCCATCTACCATGGGAGGATAGGGTAGAGACCATCGTGGCACGACATTGCTCTAGGCCGAACCCTATGTCAGGTTTGGTTGTGCAGATTGAGGCTTTGGATGACTTGTTGATCGAGTGCATTGCTTCCATGGTGCTGAGGATCTATGGATCCTTGGGTACTCAGTGTATTACTAGTGGTCAAATAAGAGTGGTGGAGGAGGTCTTATACGTAGACTTGTTTGCATGGGGTGTGTTGATGTACACCCAGATGGTGTCCCAACTGAGCCAGTTTCAACATGTCGATTCTGATCATTTTTCATTCAGGTCATTTTTGGTGGCCTGGTTTTTGGAGAGGGTGCCTCTATGGCACCCTCAGATCCTATTAGCACTAGCATTGCGACAAGATCCATGATTGATGCAGTGGGCACATGCATTGGCTTGACATGGGGGAGGGGAGGGTGGCCATTAGTTTACAACCATGTTTTCTCGAGTGTGGCAACATATGCCATAGATGATTCTACAGTATCCATACGTGGGTATGGACTACCAGTAGGATCTGGACATGGTGCTTCCTCCTGGGGATGACTGGGACCATAGAGGTATGTGTGTTTATCTGTCTTTGTGATTTTGGTAGATATCNCAACATATGCCATAGATGATTCTACAGTATCCATACGTGGGTATGGACTACCAGTAGGATCTGGACATGGTGCTTCCTCCTGGGGATGACTGGGACCATAGAGGTATGTGTGTTTATCTGTCTTTGTGATTTTGGTAGATATCGTTGATCATAAATGTATATGGATGCTGACACTATATATGCGTTGTTTTGTAGATGTTGGAACCCAGGGATGAGAGGAAGAGGTCGTTCGGGATCCGGATCGATGGGACTTGACTCGACAGGAGCCTGTAGAGGCGAGGGATGGGAAGAGGCACCGACGAGATGATGTCGGTGCGGGGCCATCCAGAGAGCCCCAGGGAGATGTTGCGGCCGTATTAGAGGATATATGTCGATGGTTCGATCGGGTCCTTCAGGGTGTTCCTGAGGGTGTATGGGCCCACATCTAGAACGACGAGGTCCTAGAAAAGTGTCTAGGAGTACCGAAAGAGTGGCAGACGTTGATCCGCAGAGCAGTGGTGGCAGGGGCAGCTATGAATTGATGGTTGCCTCTGGGAGCTGGAGGGCCTTGAGCTGATGGGGCACCTCCGGCTGACAAGGGACTTGGGGGGGAACCCTAGAGGCACCATGAGTGATGAGTTGAGATGTATATGGGTTTATGGGCCCAATTTTGTATAGGGTATTTGATACCTAGTTTTGTACTCATAGGGATGATGGGACTCATGAGCCTACGAGAAGTTGTATATATATTTTTTGTAAAACATTTATGACCTTTATGATATATATGGTGGATATATTTTGGTGATCATGCGTGCCTTTGTGTTTTTTGTTTATTATGTGTGATGTCTATTGCTATCTTTTGAAAAATGTATCATGTTTTGTATATGATGTTTTTAATGTGATAAATGCCAATCTAATACTAGATTAGCCATGTGATCTGCTACTTGATTGAGGTTTCTTAGAATATTTGTAAATCTGATGGAATCAAAGTTGCGAGATAGGAGTCTAAATTGCAGGTATTTGTGGAAGAGGCAATGATCGTTAAAATGATACACGTTGTTGAGCTACAGGACGACAAGATGGGAATCTAATAGAACACTATGGTGACGAATGTGGCAGTGACTGGCCTCAGTGAGGAGACAAATGATGAAGTTGTATTTGGCTTGGTTGTTGGTGGTCGAGCCTAAGAATATGCCACTGAAATGGAGTAGTATATGTGAGGGGATATAGAGGGCCCAAGCGACCGAAGAGAGATTCTGGGTCTAGGGGCTGGCACCGTCAATGCAACTGATGTGGTAGGTTGATGGATGATGCATCTATCAATAACACGGGTGATAGATCATACATGAGGAGTGGTGGCAGTAAAGAAGAATAAAAACTCTACAAATGTGTATAAAGAGAAACCTAAGGTAGGGGGCTACACTTAGGCGTAAAAATTCTTCAAGTACAACCCATTGATGGGTTCTTTGAGACGGTAGCCTTCGGGAGAGGCCAAGATGTAGGTTCCTTTAGTGAGACAATGTTGGATGATGAAGGGGTCATGCCATAATGACTCGAATTTTCCATGGTCGAGAGTGTCATGGGAGATATCATAAGCTAACAAAAGATCACCTTCGTTGAATGGGTGAAGGTTGACATGGCGGTCGAAGGTGGATTTGGAACTTTTTTTAGCTGTGTCATTTTGTTGTAATGAAGATCGACGGTCTTCGTCAAGGGACTCTAAGGTTAGCAGGTGTTGCTCCATTGAAGCAGTGCCTGGTAAGAGCTCTATGGTAGTGTGTAACATGGGGATTTTTCACTTGATAGGGAGGGTGGCTTCGATCCCATGGAACAGGTGGAACGGTGTAAAACTGATGGTGGTTTTGGCTACCGTGCGATAAGCCCATAAATCGGAAAACAAAATATGATGCCAGTTGGTCTTATGTTTATTGACGGTACATTGTAGCATGGTTTTGAGGAAATTATTGACAACCTCGACCTGTCCATTGGACCAAGGGTAGTATGGGGAGGCAAAATCATGGGTGAATCCTAATTTTGAGGAGAGTTCTACAAAGATCTCGTTCTCAAAATGTTTACCATGATCTGAAACTAATTGTTGCGAGACTCCGAAATGGGTAATGACATAGTTGAAGAAAAAATGCATTGTTGTGTTAACAATTTTGTTAAATGTGGGCATGGCTTTGGACCATTTGGTGAAATAATCCACTGCCACCATGATGTACTTGTGTCCATTACTGGATGAAGGATTGAAAGTCATGAAATCGATGCTCCATTTACAAAAGGGGTCTGTTGTGATGATGGGGTGTAGAAGACCTAGTGGAGCTCGCGCTTTCTTTGCATGAAGCTGGAATCGATCGCATCGTTTGAAACCGTGGATGAAATCATGAAACAAAGTGTGCCATAAGTATCCTGCTCGAATGATTTTTTGGGAGGTAGACATCCCCGAGTGGTGACCACCACAAGCGTCGATGTGGAAATCGTTCAATACTGTGTCATCTTTGTCGATGGTAAGACATCGTCAAAGGATGGTGTCGAGCCCGTGTCAATAAAGAATATATCTGATGAGGAGGTATCAGGGAGATTTATGGAAAATGCGTCATCGATCATCTCTAGAGAGGTGAGACCCAAACGTTTTGGTACGAAGGTAGACGAGAAGGTCGTTGTACCATGGATTGTCTAAGGGGATGAAGAAGATGTGTCCATCAGGGAAATCCTCATTGATGGGGGAAGCTTTAGCATCTGAGGGAAATGTCGTAATGATTTCTTCTAAGACAAAAGATTTCTTTCTTTTGGGAGTAGAGAACTCTATATCGTATTCCCAAAGGATAACTATTATCACTGAAATTTTGTCCGCAACATTGCATGCAAATGGTTACATAAATACAACAATGTCAATAGCAACTATTTCACCTGTAGCACCAAAATGCATTTCTAAAGGAAAAAACTATACAATTGGTAAAAAATTGACATATGCAAACTCACTAAAGGAAGCGCACGCACAGTGCGCGGGCCAAAAAATCCCATAGAGCGCACAATGCGCCAAATGCGTGACTATGTATGAGAAAAGCCTCGCACTCATGTGAACAACACATTTATGGTTCTTTTCGGCCCCCCAACCACTTATGGACCAACTCCCAACTTGATTTGACCTCCAAATCTGAGCGAAATCCGAATGGGGGGATGGTCAAGGACCAAAGGGTTCCCTAAAGGGCCCCTTGTTCACACTAAGAACCAGTTGAATTTTTCCTTGAATAAATGCTAGAAATGGAGGCCGTCGGTGCACTAAGAAACCAAGATATTCATAGTATTGTTATGCTGTCTCAATTCTCCTTTGAGAATCCTCTTTTCTCCTAGGATTATTCAAGCATCATTGCAATAGGCCATTCCACTCACCTCTTGAGGGAATAGGCATTGATTTTCTTCATCATTTGTCATTTTTCTCCCATTGTAAGAAGAGATCTCCATTAGGGAACTCTAGAGCCCTCCCAAGGAGGAAGAAGGGACCCATAAGTCCTCATTTTTCTCTATGGTGTTTTTCCAACTAATATAGTTATCCATTGGTGGCATAATCTTGGTCATTGGTTGATTGTTTATGGTTCTAAGTTTCTTATGCATTCTAGTTTTTATTTCCTTAGTTTTTTTAGTTTGTTTATTTATTTATTACATGTGTTTGACTTGTTTAACCCACTCACTAACTTTTTCCTTGTCTAGCAGGCCCAACTAGGCATGTAAGTGCCATTGTTTTGCTCACCTAATTGACGAAACAGGAACAATAGATTGGCGACCATATTGGGGATAAGGTATAAAATTAAACGCTATTTGGGATTAGAGAGCACTTATTTTTAATCCATTTGTCTTGCAAGTACCAAAATCGGCCCAGCTATACCTGTCAAAAGAAAAAATTCAGAGTTGGAGGAGGAGAAAAAATTTCCTCCGACGCGTATCAGAAAGTGCATGGGTATTCCATCCCACAGACGCGCACTCAGTGAAATGTGAGACCAAAAGGCTTCTTTTCTCTGTGTATTTTGTACATTGTGTGCCCACTGCACCTATGTCAGAATTGTAACCCACACACATTTCCAGATTTTCAAAATTGTAAGGGTTTTTGTGATGATTTGAAGGCCCCTAGTCTTGAAATTCTTGCTTTCATGAAATTTGTAATACCCATGCACTCCACTTAGAATCCTTTCCCATATGAAAGGTTAGTTAAACATATAAACTTAGGGGGTAAAAAGAACCAAATATTCTCCTCTTTTGCTTTGGTTGCCACATGGATGGCTTGTTTGGTTTGTACAATTTAAGTTGAGATTATTGCTATCACATATAAAACCACTTGCATTGGGACCAAAAATTAACTTTGATCATTGAGTATGCTCTTCCCTCGCACCATAAAGTGATCTTGAGAATCAGAAAGGTGGTTAAGGAGACATTTCATCTCCCTTAACAAAAAATGTTTAGGAGAGGACAAAGCCCCCATAGGGATTCTCTTAGTTTCTTTTTTGAAATCATATTAAAGTTCTAAGGGCCGATACATGCCCACACGTTGCAAACTTAGGATAGTTTCTTGAAATTTCTTTCTTAGTTTACATCGCTAGGGAAGTTTAAAAATCAAAGTAACAGGACCATACATTCCCACATGCTTGCAATATAGGATAGTTTTTCAAAATCTTTCTTAGTGTAAACAACATTTATGGAGTTTAAAGGATTGGTAAGGACCCATATTTCCACATGATAGTTCTTTAGGGCTTTTAAAATTACGCAAGGTTGTACCAAAGACACTTAGTAAGATCGGTAAAAAATATTTGTAAGGACCACATGAAGTCCACATGTTGCAAATTACACCTAACTTATTAAAATTTGGCACACTCTTTCACTTTCTCACACACAAAGTCACTCCTCACTCACATAATTTCCATCTTGAATTGTGGAGGTTGAAGCAGTTTTTCTCCAAAGGAATTCTGAAATGTCCCACTATTTCTTGAGGAAATTATCTACACCCACTTAATTCAAACGATATTGGTTCACACCCCCAATATCTCAACCCACCACACCTAAAATCTTTCTAAAAACCCACTAAGTTTTCCTCCACAGGAGGTGCCAAAATATTTTTTTTAGTCTAGGTAGGATCTCGAGGGTAGGCATCCAAATAACCCCCCGTTATCTGGTTCTCACATTTTCAAACATTAGAAGTTGACAAACAGGGAACTTTAAAATCCTCCAAGTCAAGTGTTCCTACACCATAAGGCAGGGAGATACTCGTGAAGGGTTGAAGGCCAAGGTATGGTTGTTCTGTGCATCCCCCCTTGAGTCACCCAAATCTTGGAAGGGATCCAACCTGTGACCCATTTGAGAGGCCGAAAATATAAATGTCGCAGTTTGACCGAGGTACCTAGTGAACAAATTTATGACATCTAACCAGGTGGAAATTGTGGGCTGCAATTGCACCTTGATCATATTTTTTGTGGCTATTTGGAAATATCGCCATCTCTTTCAGGATATGCACCCTCTACCCCTCATTATAATTGAATATTTCATCCTTCACTAGTTCTTATTCTGGTGGCTTCAGACCCCACTATTGAGTGCTCTTGGAAGGTACATTGCTATTTGAGAGGAAGGATGATACGTCTTTTTATGACATGAGCAATTTTTTTATTTGTTCCCCCACACAGACAAAATCCACCTACCCACATGTATGATTATTTACAGTTGATTTATGTATGATGCTTATTTGATTACATGCAATTGTGAGTTATATTATCTTGTGAAGGTCCAAATTATACAAGTCTCTGGTTCATTTATTGCTCTCATCACCATTTTCCCACATCCACTTTGTTAGTCGGACATCATAGGGAACCCATAGAATCCCAGTCGTTCTAGACGCTTGTAGAATATCCCTCCTATTCTATGAGAAGTTCCTAGTATTGCTGACTCATCGAATGAACCATATCACACCCTCGTGAGTGCCACTATTTTGGGATCATATTTTCTTGGTTCCACTTTTCTTAGGTCCAATTCCCAAGGCCATCCATCCACTATCTCTCCTTCACAAGGAGGCGGGGGGGAAACTTCTTCTCAAGGGAGAAGTACAACCCCACCAAATCCCTCTCAAGGGTCAAGTCCACTACCTGCTCACACCATGTCTAGAACTAATCCTCCACCAACTCCCCCCATACCATACTTGGCATCTCTCAACATTCTTGATTAGACTAAACTCTTGAATGATACTATTTTACATGACCCCACATGGCCCAATATTCCTACCAAGCTACCTTTAGATATTCCAAAATTTGAAGGAAAACCTAGGGAATATCACGCCAACCATGTTATGACCTTCCACTTATGGTGCTATTCAAACAACATCATGGATGAATCCATCCGCTTAAGGTTATTTCAAAAAACACTCACTAGTCCATCAACCAAATGGTATGTGGACGAAAAATCAGGGTCCCATGTGACTTTTGAATCCTTGGCCAAAGCCTTTTTGGCCTTTTTCCAACTACCAGTTCATCATGACACTGGTTTAGAACTTCTCTCCGAGTGAAAACAAACCTCAACTATGCATATTTCCGACCACATCCACGAATGACGTCAGAGACGTAGTTTATGTAAAGTAGAAACCACCAAAGAACAACGTATCAATTGGTTTGTAAAATCACTCATCTCTATACTTTCCAAAGATGTAGCCTCCACCTTCCCCCAATCTGAAGAAGAAGCCATCATCAAGGCCCAACAATTCGACCTCATTTATGCTCAGTCATTTTACTTATACACAGTATTACTTGATGCACCCAGACCCGTACCATTTGGCCAAGACAAACCTGGAATGTCTTACATTGCCAATGGGTTGATTGATACCATGACACACCAAAACCCTTACAACCAACCACTACCTATGTATGGTTCACCTCAATATCCAAAACCATATGGAGGGCCATCTTATTACCCTCCTCCCCCTTACCAACAACCATATCATGTTGCTCCTTCCCCACCCATGAGTGGTCCCTCGCCGACACCCATGATGTGCCCAACCTCTTAACCAAGTTTAGGTTCCCCTTCTAGCTCATCATATAAACTGGGAATTAGTGAATGTGCTTCACCTTCCTACATGCCCTATGGATCGTTTCCACAAAACAATTCATACTTTCAATTTCTTTGTCCTCCACAATCGGTTGCTCCTCCACATGGAAAACCACATGCCAGTGTTAACTTTGTTCAACCCTCTCCCATTCAAAAACTTCATACTTTTGAATAGTTGAAGATGGAAAATTTGGCCCATCAGTCGACTAATTCCAAGAATAAAGGAAAAAATCGAAACAATAATAACCCGGGACCAGGTGGAAATAACCCGCAACAAAACCAACCTGTTGGGAGCAACCCGAATCAATGTAACCAGAACCCCTAAGGGGAAAATAACAACAAACTCCAAGGGAAGAACAACAACAACAATATCAGGATGAACTTCCCTTGCACTCTTTGCGGTGAGTATGGACATTATACTCACCATTTCCCCCAAATTTATGACTTTAAATAGATGAAAGAATCCATGAACGCGTCACATCCTCCAACGTCGCCTTCCCCTCAGTAGGCCCCACAACAGTATTTGCAACAACCACACCCGGTCATTTTGAAAAACTCTATTCCACACCAAGGTGTGATGAATACCCAACAAGAGGTGCATCCTGCCCCGCCACAAATGGGGTAGTATCAAAACCCAGGGCCCATCCACCCTGGAAATTTGGCGGATTGCAATATCCTCCTCACTTGTGAAGAAGAAATTCTTCTGCAAATGTGCAGTCATCAATACAACGCACCCCCTAAATCTACTCCAACCACCTTAGAAGCTGCTCCAGCTATAGTCGGACAACCCTTGATTATTCCATGCCCTCATACTAAACCTACCATTCGTATCCCTCGCATTCCATTATGATGGAATGTCAATAACCATTTGGCTAGGGTAGCACACAATTACAGTCTGGTCAATGACTTGGCACAGTCTCCTGCAGCCATGTCTGTATTGGAGGACCTCCAAACATGTCGAAATCAACATAAATGCTTACTTTCCTCCTTGGGGGCAGTCGACCCGATTGATACTAGACTCATCAATTTTTATCTAGATAGCGGAGAACCATGTCTCCCCGCTCTGGTATCTTTCCAGATACCAGTCAAGATTCAGAACATCACAGTTCATTGGTGTATCATCGATGAAGGTGCATCCACATGAATCATGTCCAAAACTATATGGAAGAAACTTGGCTCTCCTAAGCTAGTACCATCCGCCATCACCTTGAGAGCCTATGATGGTTGACCATCCTCCCCTAAAGGGATCTTTTAAAATGTCCCCATCGAATGTGGAGGAAAAACCATTCTCATCGACATTGAGGTTATCGATGCCCTGCTTGATTACAATATTTTTTTTGGATGTAGCTACATGTACACTATGAAGTAATTAGCCTCTTATGTGTTTCGAGCAATGATGTTCCCCCACAACCAAAAAATTGTCACCATCGACCAAATTACACATTACGAGCCTAACCACTTCACCAACATCGATAACATATTACCTCTTGTTCACACAAGATCAGATGTTTATTCTCTCATTGACATGGGCCCTAACATTTTCAAGGACCCATCCTTGTTGGGGGAAAACCATGGAGCACCACCTCTCATACACCCTTCAACACAAGTGTGTGTTGTATCTTCTAATGGAACTAACACCAGAGACACCATTCCTCCCACTGAGGCCTCTCCACACCTCAACGTCCCACCAATTGAATAAATATTACTTTAGGGTTTCCCTGAGAACCATACTACACCACTTATCCCTGATTTTCCCCTCCCCCAGGGGAAAATCATGATTTGGGAGACAATTCCACAAGCCATTACTCAAATTCCCTTCTTCTACCCCCTACCGGGAGTTCAATCGTTTCAGGTAGTCGTAACACTTACCCTTCCCAACATGGTGCTTTCCATCTTCGTATGTTATATACACCCACTCACAATGGTTCCTCAACCATCTCTCCCTCCTCCTCAGTCAGAGGGAATATCAATGTAGATTCCAATACGGTCTCCAGCTGCACCCCCCTGACCCCTAATTTCCAGCACTACTGCCACTACTGGGGGCATACAGAAGAAGAAAGAGCCCATAGCTCCACTTCCTCCTTTATTTAAACCTCCTTACACACTATGCGAAAGAGAGGGACACCCCACTAATATATGTCCTTCTCTTCCCAAGTTACGCAATCTGATTCAAATCCCTTGAGAAATCACATCACTCACCGCTTCACCAAGCACATCTAGTACTACTTTAGCATCCTCCACTACAGGCAGTAAAGGGTTGCCAACCAAATTCACTTGTTCCATTTGTTCAGAATATGGCCACTACACTCATCATTTCCCAACTCTACCTCATCTTTGCTAGATGCTAATGGTAGTACACCAAACCTTTCAGCAAGAGCCCTCTCCACCACCACTTTTTGGTACTCAAGTCACTAACATCCATTATGTCTCTTCCTCATCCCTGAATGGATCAGATGCCCTTACGCTCTCTGTGACTCACTAGCTCACTTCACATACTAGTGTCCTTTGATTGTGGCATACCAAGGTCATCATTCAACCCCTATTCAACCACATCCGACCACCTCACCATTGGTCATGCCCTCTCTATATACTTTCAACATCACCTCCCCTGAAACTGAGTCACTTCCCACCCCTCCATAGTTCATAGATAGACTATTTGCAGATATCCCCCCAAATCCTCCCAATTCTCCGGCTCATTTCCCATAGGAAATTCTCCCCACTACCACAGTCTATCACCCATAGTATCTGGAAATTTGGTTTATGTCAAGCGAGCCATCACACCCTATTTGTGATATCCCCTCTACATATTTATCACTTCAGGACAATCACACTTTGACAGTCACCCATGTCACCTCTCAGGATCCCCTGTATTCTCGCATTTTCCACTGCAATGAAGATATCCTGGAGGAGCTCACTACCCCTGATTTCCCATGGAATGCACTCCATCACCAAGCACTTTTTCTCTCACAAGAGGCCTTTGACCCTCCTATACAAGCCTCTGTATGTGTAATTGAAACCAAGGATTTTATTCCTTCAGGGCATATAGACTGGTTCAACACCCCTATCCCTGCCACCGATTCTTTTGAAGAAGGCAACATGGCCAACATCTCCCCCACCATCAAAATTGGCATTTCCATCAAACCGAGAATCATATAAGAAATGACCATTGGCGTCGCATGCCCCCTTGAGGAACTCACAACTTACAAATCTCTCTTTCAAAAATACTAGGATATTTTTTCCTGGTCATATACGAACATGCTCTACCTCAATCCTTCTATAGCCAAACATCACATCGACACATGCCAGATGTCGCCCCAGTCCATCAAAAGAAGCGCCCACTTCACCCATCCAAAGTTGCGGCTATCAAAGCGGAACTAGACAAGTTACATGTTGTTGGGTTCATTTACCCCATTGCGTATATCTCATGGGTTTCCAACCTCGTCCCCGTTAACAAAAAATAGGGAATTATTCATGTCTGCACCGAATTTCGCGATCTCAACCATGCTTGTTCCAAGGACAACTTTCCAACCCCTTTCATCAATCAAATTATCGACGACTGTGTCGACCACGAGGCATTGTCCTTCATGGATGGGTTTTACAGCTATAATAAGATACAAATCCATCCAGCAGATCAATATAAAACCGCTTTTACTACCCCATGGAGTACTTTTTCTTATCGTGTCATGCCTTTTGGACTAAAAAATGCAGGTGCTACGTTTCAACGGACCATGAATTATGTTTTCCACGATATTGCTCACATCATCCTCTCTTATTTGTATGACCTCACTGCTCGATCCAAGAAATGAACTCAACATTTAGATGACTTACGCATTGTTTTTCAACGATGCCTCCAATACAATATCCACTTGAACCCCCTCAAGTGTGTATTTTGAATCACCATCGGATGAATTTTGGGCATGATTGTCTCCCAACACAACATCACGATGGACCCCCTCAAGGTCCAAGCTATCAAAAAAATTACACCACCTAGGAATTTACGCCAACTACAGAGCCTACAAGGAAAATATAACTTTTTACGTCACTTTTTCCCATATTACGCCACCCACGCACATGGTTTCCTCCACTTACTGCATCATGATATCCCATTTCAATGGGATGAACATGCTCAAACTGATTTTGATGATTTAAAAGCATCCCTATCCAATGCCCCTTTGATTAGTCCCCCAGACTATGATCGTGATTACATCCTCTACTTATCAGCCTCAACTGTCTCAGTAGAAGGAGTCCTCGTCCAACTAATGGATGATGGGAGAGAACATGTCATTTACTACATCAGTAAAAATCTTTCAGGACCACCCCTAAAATATAATCATGATGAGAAACTAGCCCTCACAGTTCAGAAACTGCATCACTGTATCTTGCTTCGAGCTACCAAAGTCGTAGCAGATTCCAACCCCATGCAACACTTGCTTAGTCGATGGAAGATTAATGGAAAATTTTCTCGATGGATCGTCATCCTTCAGGAATATTACCTAGAGTTCTCAACTCCCAAGAGAAATAAAGCACTTGTTCTCACCGAACTCATTACGATGTTTTCCTCAGATGCTAAAGCTTCAACCATCAATACATATTTTCTCGACGAACACCTCTTCGTCATCCCCTTTGATGACCCCTGGTATGGCGACCTTCTTGTCTACTTTCAGACACAAAATTTTGGGTCTCATCTCTCTCGAGACAATCATCGGTGCATTCACCATCATGCCCCTCAATACCTTGTCATCGATGATGTCTTGTACCAACATGGGGTTGACACCATCCTCCTCCGATGTCTACCCATCGATGAATTCGATAGAGTCTTGAACAATTTCCATAGCGGATCTTGCAGTGGCCACCTCTCAGGTATGTACAATGCCCACAAATCATTTGAGCAGGATACCTCTAGCCCATGTTGTTTCATGACTGCATCCACGCTGTCAAGCAATGAAAAAAATGAAAGATCTATGCAAACAAAGCACAAGGGCCACCTGCTCTTCTACATGCAGTCATCAGCGCCGACCCCTTCTGCAAATGGGGCATAGAATTCATGACTTGCAATCCTCCATTCAGTAATGGACACAAGTACATTGTCGTGGCAGTCGATTAATTTACCAAATGAGACAGAGCCATGCCTACCTTCAACAATACCTCTGACACAACAGCGCGTTTTTTCTTCAACCATGTCATCACCCATTTTGGAGTCCCACTACAATTACTATCCGATCATGGTAAACACTTTGAGAATGATATCTTTGCAGAACTCTCTTCAAAATTAGGCTTCTCCCATGCGTTTTCCTCCCCATACTACCCTTAGTCGAAAAGACAGGTCGAGGTTGTCAACAAAGTCCTCAAAACCATGCTACAACATACCATCAACAAACATAAGAACAAATGGCATCATATGTTGTTTTCATCATTATGGGCTTATCGCAGGGTAGTCAAAACTGCCACCGGTTTTACACCATTCCACCTCGTCCATGGGATTGAAGCCACCCTCCCCATCGAGTGTGAAATTCCCATGTTACGCACTACCATCGAGCTATTACCTGACACTACTCCAATGGAGAAGTTCTTGTTGACCTTAGAGTCAATGGATGCATATCGTTGGTCTTCATTACAGAACAACAAGGTAGCTAAAAAACGTTCCAAAGCCACCTTTGACCGCCATGTTAACCTTCGTTCATTTAATGAAGGATATCTCATTCTAGCCTATGATATCGCCCATGATACCCTCGTTCATGGGAAATTTGAGTCATTATGGAATGGACCCTACATTGTCTAGCACTACCTCACTAAAGGTGCATACATCCTAGCCTCTCCAGAAAGCTGTCCTCTCAAAGAACCCATCAACGGGTTGTACTTAAAGAAGTTTTACGCCTAACCGTAGCCATTCTACCTTAGGATTTTTATTTGTACACATTTGTAGAGTTTTTAGTCTTCTTTTTTCTCCTCCACTCCTCATGTCTGATCTACCATCTGTGTTATTGACAGATGCATCCTCCATCAACCTACCACATTGGTTACGCTGACAGTGCTAGCCACTGGACACATAATCTCTCTTCAGCCGCTTGGGCCCTCTATACCCCCTCACATGAATTGCTCCACTCCAGCGACATGTGTTTGGGCTCAACCACCAACAACTAATCAAAATAAATCACCTACATTGGTATCCTTGCCGAGGCCAGTCACCACCACATTCGTCACCTTAGCAGTTTATTACATTCCCAACTTGTCGTCATGCAACTCAACAATGTATATCGTGTCTGTGATCCTTGCCTCTTTCACAAACACATGCAAGTTAGACTCTTATCTCAAAACTTTGATTTAATTATATTTTCACAAATTCCACGACAATTTAATCAAATAGAAGATAATATGGCTAACCTAGTGTTAGATTGACATTTATCACATCAAGACATCATCACATATACATAATCATCATACATTGGTCACATCATATATATTAGACATCATCAAACCATCAAACACATAAATACATATAGACATAACAAAGAGCCAACGATATGTATCCATATATATATATATATCCTCCAAAGTTTCATAAATGTTTGAAAAATACAAAATATACATCGCCCGTAGGTCACTGAGTCCCCTCATCCCTATAGGTACAAAATGGGTACCCCCTACCCTATACAAAATGGGTATCAACTACCCTATACAAAATAGGCTCAAAAGCCTATATAAATAAAAAAATCGGCACTCATAGTGCCCCCAAAGCTCCTCCCCAGATCCTCTGTCCATTGGAGGTGCCACACCAGCTGGGGATTCTCCAGGTCCAGGGGGCATCCGATCAATCATTGTTTCCCCCGCTACAGCTGCTCGGTGGATCAAGGTCTGCCACTCTGTCAGTACACCCACACACTGCTCCAAGAGTTTCTCATCCTATATGTGGGCCCACATGCCCTTCGACACACCCTGTAGAACCTCCTCGAATCATCGACAAAGGTCCTCCATCCCCCTCTGGCCTTTGCCCGCAGCTCACACGCTGTTCCAACACCAACATCATCGAATCTATGCCTTTGGTCTGACCTCGGCTCATGTGCTAGCCTAACACCAACATCATCTCGCATGTGTTGTTGTTCTACTCATGGTAGTCGCACTGGCCCATGGCGAGTCGGCTCCCCGACCATCTCATCCTCATGGCCTCAGGGCCCCACATCTGCAAACACAAACACCAAAGGTAGAGTCATCATCCATATATACATAATCATATGTTACACTTTCATAATCACAAAACATAAATACAAAAACATACCTCTCTAGTCCTAGTCCTCCCCAGGAGGCAACACCATGTCTGGGTCATTCTGATAGTCCATACCACCGTATGGATACCGTATTATCACATGTGGAATATGATGCCACACACGTTTGACAATGGCTGTGAAGTAGTGGCCACCCTCTCCCCCCCCATGACGCACCAACACCTAATCCCACCACATCAATCGCGGCTCTCGCAGCCCTAAAGGCGCCAACAAAATCCTCGGGTGCAACAGGGGCACCCTCTCTAGAAACCAGGCCACCTGTATGGACCCAAACACAAAATCACTAGAGTTGGTGGTCTGACACTGGTGAATATGCCCCATCATCCCGGAGTGCAACATCATCCCCTAGGAAAAAAATCCCCCATCCAAGACCCTCCCTACAATCCTCAGTTTCCCTTCCGTGATCCAATGAGTCACCAAGGATCCATATATCATCACTACCATGGCAGCGATGCACTGAGGAAAGAGCTAATCCATCACCTCGATATGGATAACAGAACCCGACATCGGGTTCAGTCCCAAATAGTAACGTCGTGCCATGTCCACCAATATCACATCCCCCAATAACTAGGGGTCAGTAGGCAGTGCCATTCCTAGGAAGGGGAGCCCCGTTAGAAAGTATACATCCTCCATAGTTGAGAGTGTCAGCTATTTTCCCCTCACAATGAAGCACTACAGATCAGTTCTCCACATGGATATCAGATATTGAAGCACGAACACCTGCGATCATATCAAAGGGCAATCAAAGAACTTGAGCAACCCGCAGGCTGCCAAGTGTCTTCTAACGCCTGGCTGCTCTCTCACCACCTCTCGAAGGCGCTCCCAGTCTTTCTCCCTCTAGTGGACTGGCATAGTGCTCTACCATCACAAGATGATCACCTACATCCACAAAAAAACACTTGTTCAACCCTCATCATTCATCAAAAATATAAAACAATTCCAAATTTCAAACACCCTTAGCTTCGCCTCCAGTGCACGGATTTCACCCACACAGGTGCACACAGTTTCACACTAATGTGTAGCTATCTGTGAAACAGTTGCGCATCAATGCACAACTGTCACCCCGATATGTGCACACATGTGCGCACCTATGCTCTCCACAACTGCGCACCGATGCGTAGCTGTCTGAGAAACATCTTCGCACAGTGCGCAACTGTCATCTTAATAGGCGTGCATCTAATGTTCACTTGTTTTTTATTCCCCCGCACCCCTATTCGCAGTTGTGTCAAGCATAGACACACATTATGCGTGGGATATGGAATTATACCCATGCATTTGAGCGCGGGTATTCTTCCTTCTCCCACACATTAGTGCGCCCACCCCTAAACCTACCCTTATACGACCATCTGTACGACCCTTAACTCACAACTAGGAAATTTATTCTATGCAGAAGGATGAGACCACTAACCCGACTCTCGCAACTCCTGGATCAGTTGGCTTGAGTTCCTGTAATCTCCAAATCTCCTCTAAATACGCTCGTCAAATCACTATAGCGACGGGTACGAATGAGGTGGCATTATGGGCCCACCAACCATATATAGTCCCTTTCTCCAAAACTTCCACACTCAGTTATAGGAGCCCAGAGCCTCTGCTTCTAGATACGTCTTCAACCATAGGATTGTGGTCCCGCCATATACATAGTCACGTTCCCCGGGTCACCATATGAACTTGACCCCATGGGAGTATTTTTCTCAAGTCACTTCCAAGTACGCATTCCCATGTTCAAAATTATCAAATAGTTGTTAAATGTTCTTTATCATCAAATATTGTTCACGTTAGGTATTCAATTTTTAATGTGTGCAGGTACTTGGTCATCACAAACGACGCAACCCCTTCAGGTATATGTTCAACACAGGCATGTAATCATTCCCTCTGAAAATTAATTGCATCTCCTAGTCACACCCTCTGACGTTCACCTTTACGATCCTTACATACGGCTCTGCAGTACATCACCTTTGCTGCATTTTGGTACTGTCACCCGGTGGTAGCATTCTGCCCCACATGAGTTGTCCCATTCATACTTCCCTTTGGAAATTTGACACTCATGCTTCTTTCAACCCCTAGGGATGGGAGTCCCGATCGTCTTATGCACTTCCAAGAATAATCCACATACTCCTTCACATCATATTTCTAGATTTCCCAATGGACTCCTAGGATATCTCATGTCAGTTCTATTTGACTGCACCTCCGTAGTATCATTAACAGTCCATTTCATCCACAATCAATTTTCCCGTCTGCAGATTTACCTCCATTCAATTACCTCATAAAGAAACCCACCCATGGGGCACCCACCCTCCACTAGTTCTCTTCGCAACTTGTGCCCTTACAGGCCAAGCCATCTCAAACTGGGGCACCCGTTTCTGTATTTGTACACTCATCCCAAATTATTATTTATTTATTTGATAATTGTAAAAATTCTTTGTTTCCAACATTTACTTAGTTTTTTTTCGTCGCCCTTGACGACCTTATTTTCCCGGCAACGCAACCCATGTCTCCCTTGGTTGGAACATCCACTCTCCTTTTTTCATTCTAACATTGTTCACGAACCCCGAGTATCCCAAAGTCCATGTACCCTTTCTCTCTGAGTTTGTCCACTTTGTCAAGCCTCTGGCACAATTTAACCCCATATCTAGTCCTCCCCCTGACACTAGATACAGTTTTACGATTGCTACCAAATCATCCTTCAAACATACCCCCAACCAAGGGGAGTCTTGAGTCTCACCACACCTTGACTTTGTTCATGTTCCCTATCAGTTCCTGATCTTATTACTATGGATTTCATGAAGCCCTTTGCTTCTTGGAGTCGCATCTTCCTTTCTGTCAACTTCATCACAGTTTCCAGAAGGGCGACAATATCTTGATTCTCATTACCCTTACAATGAGGAGTCTTGGATGACACAAAAAGAATCATCATTTCTCTTTGATTCTGTTGACCCCCATAACATTCGACTTCATCAAAATATCATGTTACAGTGGGCCTTACTATGCGACTATTGTAGTTGTTTTATACCAGCCGAAGACCTAGGAATTTGTTAGTCCATCAATGCCTACAGTCATAAACACTTCTTACATGCGTCCTTGCCTCTTTTCAGAGTATGTCCACCATTTATAATTTTCATCTGTCATTATCAAACCACCCCGGAGGGTGCTATAGTTATCTACATAAGCATACAACTTTAGTTACTATCTTACATTTTGATTTACATGACACGCGCATGGGGCATGCCCGCCTTGTTTGTCTACAAATTTTCTTGTTTTCCCTAGAGAAAGGTTTGGGTCCCACAGTTTCCCCTCTCCCTCTGAAGGATCACTCTTGCAGTTCCTCTCAACACTCTTCATTACAATGGCACTCTCAATACAAGAAACATTTATGTATTTCGGTTATATGTATGGTCCTAACCTCATACATCAGGGGGCATCTGTTATCACTGAAATTTCGTCTACAACATTGCACACAAATGGTTACAGAAATACAACAATGCCAATAGAAATTAGTTCACATGCAGTACCAAAATTCATTTCTAAAAGAAAAAACTATACAATTGGGCAAAAATTGACATGCGCAAACTCACTAAAGGAGGCATGCGCATAGTGTGCAGGCCAACAAAGCCCGTAGAGCGCACAATGCACCAAATGCACGACTGTGTATGAAAAAGTTGTGCACTCCTATGAACGGAGCATTTATGGTTCATTTCGGCCTCCCAACCACTTATGGACTAGATACCAACTTGATTTGACCTCCAAATTTGAGAGAAATTTGAATGGGGGGCTGGTCAAGGACCAAAGGGTGCCCTAAAGGGCCCCTTATTCACACTAAGAACCTGTTGAATTTTTCCTTGAAGAAATGCTATAAATGGAGGCCATGGGTGCGCTAAGAAATGAAGATCTTCATAGTATTGTTATGCTGCCTCAATTCTCCCTTGAGAATCCTATTTTCTCTTAGGATTATTCAAGCATCATTGCAATAGACCATTCCACTCACCTCTTGAGGGAATAGACATTGATTTTCTTCATCATTTGGAATTTTTCTCCCATTGTAAGAAGATCTCTCCATTAGGGAACTCAAGATCCCTCCCAAGGAGGAAGAGGGGACCCATAAGTCCTCATTTTTCTCTACGGTGTTTTTCCAACTAATATAGTTATCCATTGGTGGCATAATCTTGGTCATTTGTTGATTATTTATGGTTGAAATTTTCTTATGCATTCTAGTTTTTTATTTCCTTAGTTGTTTTAGTTTGTTTATTTGTTTATTACATGTGTTTGGCTTATTTAACCCACTCACTAACTTTTGTCTTGTCTAGTAGGCCCAACTAGGCATGCAAGTGCCATTTTTTTTCTCACCCAAGTGACGAAACGAGCACAACAATAATGATCCATCGAGAAAGTTTGTCGTTGATCTTCCGTCGACTGAGAAAGTACTGCATGGGGTTGGAATCTACTACGACCTTGGTAGTTTGAAGCAGGATGTAATGCCTTAGTTTTTGGAGTATGAGGACAAATGCTAATGCGATTTTTTCATCATGATTACACTTTAAGGGTGGTCCTGAAAGGTTTTTACTAATGTAGTAAATCACATGTTCATTCCCATCATCCCCTAATTGGATGAGGACTCATGCGACTAAAACAACAGAGGCTGATAAGTAAAGGATGTAATCGTGATCATAGTCTGGGGGACTAATCAAGGGAGACTTGGATAGGGAGGATTTTAAACCATCAAAATTTGTTTGATCATGTTTGTCCCATCGAAATGGGATATCACGGCATAGTAAGTGAAGAAAACCATGTGCGCGAGTGGCGTAATCTGGGAGAAAGCGACCTAAAAAATTGGCTTTACCTTGTAGGCTCCGTAGTTGGCGTAAAGTATTAGGTGGTGGAATTTTTATGATAGCTTGGACCTTGAGGAGGTCTACAGTAATGTCGTTTTGGGAGAAAATGAACCCGAGGAAGCGCTCAACAGTAACGCAGAAGACACACTTGAGGGGGTTCAAGTGGATATTATATTGATGACATCGTTGAAAAACGATGTGTAAATCCTCTAAATGATGGGTTCACTTTTTGGATCGAGCAGTGAGGTCATTTAGATAAGAGAGAATGATGCAAGAAAGATCATGAAAAACACAGGTCATGGCTCATTGGAAATTAACACCGGAAGTTTTTAGTCCAAAAGGCATGACGCGATAAGAAAAGGTACCCCAAGGGGCTGTGAAAGCAATTTTGTACTGATATGCTGGGTGGATGTGAATTTGATTGTAGCCGGAGAACCCCTCCATAAAGGACAGTGCCTCATGGCCGACACAATCATCAATTATTTGGTCGATGAAATGGGTTGGGAAGTTTTCCTCGGGACAAGCGTGGTTGAGGTCATGAAAGTCTGTGCAGACACAAATAGTTCCATGTTTTTTGTTAATGGGGATCGGGTTGGATACCTAAGAAGTATACACAATGGAGTAAATGAACCCACCAATGTGTAATTGGTATATTTCGGCTTTGATAGCTGCAACTTTGGACAGGTGGAGGGGGCATTGCTTTTGATGATCTGGGACAATATCCGACTAGGTGTCGATTTGATGTTCGACTATAGAAGGATCGAGGCTGGGAATCTTCGTATATGACCAGGAAAATATATCTCCGTATTCCTAATAGAGATCTTTGTAAACAATGATTTCTTCAAGGGAGCATGGGGCATCAATGGTGATTTCTTCTATGATGCTTGGTGTAATGGAAATGTCAATTTTGACTGTGGGGGAAATGTTGGCCATGTTTCCTTCGTCAAAAGAATCGGGGGTAGGAATAGGGTTCTTGAACCAGTCAACACACCCTGGAGAAATAAAATCCTTGGTTTCAATCGTGCACAGGGAGTCTTGATCAGGAAAGTGAAAGACCTCTTGTTAGAGAAAAAATTCTCGATGATGGAGCGCATTCCGAGGGAAATCGGGGGTAGTCAGTTCCTCCAATATGTCTTTGCCACAGTGGAAAATGTGAGAATACAGAGGATCCTGGTAGATGGTAGGGGGAACCGTCACCGAAGAAGTGTCATTGGTCTCAAGGGATGAGGACGCACAAGGGATATTGTGTGTGAGGTGTGATGGCTCACTGGACATAAACCAAATTTCAAGACATTGTGGATGGTATCTCATTCTATCAGGGACTAATGAAGAAATATAGTGAATGTCATTAATGTGAGTGTCAGTGGGGAGTTCCTGAGAGGGCTCAGGTCGAGATGTGTGGCGTATTGGGGCTAATGTTTGGAGGAATTGAAGTAGATTTGGGAACTGATGAGTGTAATGGCCATATTCTGAACATATGGAACAAGTGAAATTGGTTTGTAACCCTTTCTTGTGTGTGGTGGAGGACTCTGTAGTAGCAGTGGATGAACTTGATGGAGTGGAAAGAAATGGGGTTGCTTTAGGGAGCTGGATAAGATTACATAATTTGGGAAGAGTAGGACATTTGTTAGTGGGGTGTCCTTCTCTTTCGCATAGTGCACAAGGAGGTTGAGCTCGGGGAGGGAGTGGATATATGGGCTCGTTCTTCCTTCATTTTCCCCTGGTAGTGGTGGTGGTGCCGCCAGTTGGGGATGGGGGTGGTGTGGTGGGGGCTTGTACTGGGATCTGCATTGGTAATCCCTTTGTATGAGGAAGGAGAGATGGTGTAGGAACCATAGAGGGTGGATGGAGATACCATATAGGGATGGTGATAACCATGTTAGGAAGGGCGAGGTTATTAACAACCTAGAATGCTTGGACTCTAGGTGGGGCATAGAAAAAGGGGATTTGGGTAATGGCTTGGGGGACTGTCTCCCAAACCAAGATTTTCCCTTGGAGGGGCGGGGGGGAATCCGAGACAAGTGGTGCGGAGGTGTTCTCAGGAACTCCTGAGGTAATAGTTCTTCGACTGGTGGAACTTTGATGTGGGGAGGGGCCTCAGTGAGAGGAGTATTGTTTCCGATCTTTGTTCCATTGGCGGAAACTACACACACTTGTGCTGAAATAGATGGGTTGAGGAGAGGTGTTGCTCCATGATAAGTTCCTAATAAGGATGAGTCTTTGAATATTCCAGGGCCAATGCCAATGATTGGAAAAGCGTCTGAGCTAGCACGAACAAGAGGGAGGATGTTATCAATGTTGGAAGAATGATTAAGCTTGTAATGTGTAAGTTGGTCGATGGTGACGATTTTCCCATTATGGGGGAACATCATCATACGAAACATAAAAGAGGTTATTTCCTTCATATAATACATTTAGCTACATTTGAATAAGATATTGTAATCAAGTGGGGCATCGATAACTTTAATGTCAATCAGGATGGTTTTTCCCCAAGTTCTACGGGGAAATTTTGGAATATCTCTTCAGGGGATAATGGTCGGTCATCGTAAGCTCTCAGGGTGATGAAGGATGGTACTAGATCAGGTGAGATGAAATTCTGCCATACTACTCTGGACATGATGCATGTGGATGCACCTTCATTGATGATGCACCAATGAACTTTTATGTTTCAGATCTTAATTGGTATCTGAAAAGAGACCAAAGCGGGGAGGTGTGGTTCTCCACTATCTAAATCAAAGATGATTAGTTGAGTATATGTTGGGTTAACTACCCCTAAGGCAGAAAGAAAGGATTTGAGTTGTGATGGATAGGTTTGGAGGACCTCCAACACAAACATGGTTGAAGGATATTGTGGTAATTCATCGACCATACTGTAGTTATGGTCTTCCCTAGCATGAGGGTTATGTTCATTATGTTGTAAAGGCATGTGGGGTATACGGGGGTTTGGTTCACTCTTAGGGAAGGGAATCATCAATGGTTTTCCGGCTGGAGAAGGAGATGCATCTGAGGTGGTTGGGGTAGATTCAAGAGGTAGTTCGTATGGATGTATGCGTGTTTGCAGAAGAATCTCTTCCTCACCGGTATGGAGGATATTGCGATCAGTTGGATTTTTGGGTTGATTGGTACCTGTGTTTTTATATTTCCCCATTGCGAGTGGGGTAGATTTGATCTCCTATTGGGTATTCATTACACCTTGGTTTGGAATAGGTTTCTTAAAAACGGTCAGAGGTGGTGGTTGCAAATAATGTTATGGGGCGTGTTGAGGGGCAGGTGTTGTCGGAGGGTGTTGTGTGTTCATGGTTTCTTTCATTCATTTGTAATCAGAAATTTGGGGGCCGTGGTGAGTATAATGTCCATACTCACCACATAGAGCGCAAGATAATTTAGTTCTAATATTGTTGTTCTTCCATTGTCGTGGCTGGTTGTTATTGTTGTTGCCTTGGGGGTTTTGGTTGCCCCTAGCAGGACGATTTTGTTAGGGGTTATTTCCTACTGGTCTCGGGTTGTTATTGTTTCAATTTTTTCCTTTCTTCTTGGAATTATTTCTCTTATGAGACATATTTTCTGTATTGAACCGTTTAAAATAATGAACCTATTGAATGGGAGAGGGTTGAACAAATTTAACGTCAGCATGTGGTTGTCCTGGTGGAGGCGGAACCGGCTGGGGAGGACCAAGAAATGGAAAATATATATTGTTTTGTGGAGACGATCCATATGGCATATAGGAAGTTGAAGTACTTCCACCATTTTTAGGATTATATATGGAGGTTGGGGGTGGACCCGTACTTGATTGAGAGATCGGATGCATCTGGGGTACCAATGGGGGTCCGCCCTACAACTGAGGGGGAATAACAAGATATGATTGTTGGTGAGGGGGGGAAGGGTAATAAGAAGTCCCTAAATATGGTTTAGGATACTTATTTGCACCATAAGTAGGTTATGGGTGGCCATAAGGGTTGTAGTGTGTCATAGAACCAATCAACCCATCTGCGGCATGGGACATCCTAGGTTTTCCCTCACCAAATGCTATGGGTCTGGGTGCATCAGGTAATAATGTGTATAAGTAACCTGATTGGGAATATATGAGTTCGAAAGTTTGGGCCTTATTAACAGATTCCTCTTCTGATTGAGGAGAATTGGATGCTACATCCTTAGCAATCACAAGGACGAGTGATTTAAGAAACCAATCATGATGTTGTTCTTTGGTGGTGTTGAGGGGTTTGAGATCCATTTAACTCAACAAAAGGAACCAAAGACGCCTTAGAGGCCCAATTAGAATCTACAACATTTGATGGTGGAATGGTTCTCCATATATTTCTATCTAGCTAATTTATCGATGGGATTTACTTGGTGATTAACAAGATATCTTCCTATGAAAGTTCCTCCTTTAGCTTAAACGTTATCTTTTTTTTTGTCTTTTCTTTTATTAGATGAGTCTGATAAAATGGTGTGTGCTGGTATAAACCAACTGATAGAAGGGATTCTTAACTACTGAATAAGGATGAGCGTGGGATAAACCTCATGCTCAATCATGTAGACAAAGATATTCACTCCTATTACAAGCCTAGTACTAATACGTTAACTTGTTGGTATTTCATCATTGACTGAGATACAATTATCGTAAGAAAAATACGCATGTAATAAGATGATCACAAGAAAAATAGTTTCCTCGGTTATAACATCAATCACACATTAACACAATGATTTTATTTCCATCATTAAGAACAAAATAACTATAAATATATCGAAACATATAACTTATCAATAGATTCAGGAACTCTTACTCATTACAACATCAATTGCTGAAATAAAGTTGGAAGTAATTCCTCCTCAATCCAATCACATAACGCCTTTGATGAAAAAAAAGATTTTGTCTCTAGTCCTAAACATGACTTCTCAATTAAGTTTATGTAGAAATAGTTCTTTACAATTCCAAAAAAAGGGGTCTTTTCCCAAAACCATCAACCTCTGCTAAAAGGTCAATCCATTTATTTATAAAGAATCACTGACTAAAAATATCTACTCCAAGTTTACGTTAAGTAAAACAAAATATCACCACGTGGCACTTGATCTCTTTGTTCTCTGAGAATCATCTTATGATTTTACTGGAGTGGATGACTCTTCTCATATTCTGACCACTTGATGAAGATATCCTTGCATGTGTTGGCATACAGGAACCTATGCTGGTCCATCAAGGTTGAAAGCATTTCCTTCACTTCTACTGCATGTTCTCTGTATTTGACTATTTTGGCACTCAATCGCTGAAGAACTGCATGGGCCTTGATCGGATGCTCCATAAATTTTTGTATTTAACCTGCCACCATGCTTGCCACCTGTGCGATATCTAACACCCATGCTAAGTCTTGTTATGCATTACGCTTGACTATGTCATGTAGGTCGACAAAGTCTTCAGGTGAGATGAATTCTAGGAGGCCAATGCCTTGCATCTCCTGATTAATATTTCACCAGACTTTTTCGCGCTCGACCCATTTCTTTTGTATGTCCTGATGAGGTTCATGGGCCATCTTTACCCAGTATTCGGTTTCTTTCTTGATCGAAGTGATGCTTCTATCCCTTAGCACTTGAATACCGTGTTATTCGATGTCTCGACCCTTTTGCATTGCGATGACGTAATCAATTCTTTCGGTATGATTTTTCATACTACCTTTCCACATCCTTACAGGTTGCTATCTTCTTGGAAATCGGCTATCCCTACAGTGAAAATATGTCATTTGTTTGTGAACTTTTCATAAGCATCCCGGAACTCACTCCTCAAAAACATCATGCCCTGCATTGAGTCATGATATTATTTCACCAAATGGCGCAGATGCTCCAACTCCTTTAGCAAAGTGGTCAGCTCCTTTTCATCTCTCCTTGCTCGATCCAACGTGGCATCTGTGATATTCAACCATGTGTCTATGAGCTCACACATTTTTGCATGTTCTTTACTGAGCAACTTCTCCTCCATCGTGATGAGAATTGAGCTATCTAGTGTGAGTATTCTCTTTTTGGTGGTCCTCTTCATGATAGATTTCCTCTTCTTGTCATAAGCGATCGCCTGTATATCGGTGACCTCATCATAAGGCTCAGGGATTTGTTGTTCTCCCCAAGTTAGAGTGTTTCCCAGGATCCCTGTTGTGTGTATCTGTTCTAGGATTGGTTCATGGACTTCTTTCATATGTTTTGATGGCTCGAACTATGTTTGTTATTCATCGACTAGTGAGGTATCAAACAAAATTGAAGAACCATGGATAGGTTCAGTACTCACTTGGTAATTGGCTACCGAGGTGTCGATCTCTTGCTATTGAAATTCCTCTTTTTTACCAATCGATCCTAGTTCATCCATCGATCTATATTTTTTGGTCCCCGACAGATCAAGCAACTCAGTTTCTAAGAAAATTTTGACCTCATGGTCGCTCTACAGAAGGTTTTGAACTGGAGCATCGAGACTTGGAGAAAATTCTTTCTCAGGTTCCTTCTCCTCTGTAATCGGTATCGAAGTTACCAGAGAGACCTTAGAACTCTCCTCATTGTCATAGATGGTTATTAGATCAAATAGGGGTTTTGGTAGACCTGTTTCACCTAGCTTCCTTGAAACCTCAGGCTCGGTTGGAATGGTCCCCGATGATCTAATATGTGGTGATGGAACTCTAGGGTTTTCCATATCAGTGACTTCTTCCAGTTGTATTGACTCTAAGGCACTTGGCTCTCCTCTGAATATGATTGGGTTTTTCGAGGGGATCCTCATCATTTCTATGAGTTCAGGATCATTCTCTAACTGCTCAATGACTCTCTCAGATCCTTCTAGTAACAAAAACCCCCTCCGTTGTGCTTATGTGGTCTCTGGTGCTCTGATTTCTTCTCTAACCCTGAGAGCTGCTTGAGCTGATTGCTCTATTGTCTCAACCTGCTCGTCCATGCTCATATCTTTGAACCTAGTCATGTTCGGGTTGAATTTCCTCTATAATACCTCCTCCCAATTATTAGCACTGAGAGTCACCCTCAAATTGCAAGAGGATAAGCCCAGTACCCATTAGAATGTTTGGTGGAGGTCGGTTTTATGAGTGGAGGTCAAATGGTCATAGCTCAGTACAAGAATGTTTTAATATAGGAACTGGACTAGAAATGCATAAGGAAATGAGTTCCTCATTAACTTAATTCAATGGTATAAGGTTAAAGGTGAGAACATGGAAGACTTAGTGAGAAATGTGGACAAGTCTTCCATGGGCATCTAGCTTTCAAGTAGCTTGGTGAAGAAAAACTTAGGCACAAGAGCACTCTTGAACTTAAGTTTCAGACACTTAAATATATTACAACAACATAATAATCAAACCTCCATTACTATGCGAATACAACAACTTGTCTGGATCCTCCATGCACGAGCATTTCAGCTTAAGAAGAAACAAGATAACAAAGAAACTGACTAAAACTTGTCACAACAATACTGTAATCAACCTACATTACAATAAAACTACAACCCTCATTTGGATCCTCCATTCATGAGTGTTTCAACACAGATTAAACAAGATTATGAAACAAACTAACTTCTATTAATGTGAAAGTCTCAAGTCTCATACAAAACCAGAGAAAAGCTATGTTATCAAAATATTACAAAATAGGGATCTTTGCTCAACCAGTTAACGACCCTAACAAATTCTTACACTGATCTATTTATACTCAGATCCATTCACAACTACTAGAAGTGAAATCTGATCTAACCATCACATCTAAATATTTCCACCTGTGTACCTTCTTTGTCGGACTATGCGTGTAACTTCCTCAAGATGAAAACTCTGTCTCCTCGACCAAGGCTTCCATGCCTTCTATTTATGGAGTGAGTCGAGGTTTCAACTACCGACCTATGTCCATTAACTGATATCTCCTTGAGATCGAGACAAGGCCTGATAACTAGAGGGAGGCCACTTGCTCCGATTAGGTATGACTTTGAATGAGCACGTGAATTTGGATTTGTCGAAAGCAATTTGGAACCATACCCTTTTTTAGCCCAAAATGAACCGCCTTCCGCCATATCTCTCTCCCCAAAACTGTGGTTTATATTTTGGCCCACTCAAAGATTTTAACGTTCGAGCATGTTGCGGCCCTGAAATGGAGTGCGACCGTTGTTCTGGTCACAATCTAAGATCTGTTAAGTCCCATTATTTTAGTGCCACTGCTAAAGTTTTACCTACCCGCGAACCTTAGAAACTCTTTAATTATGCTTGGGGGAGGTGCCAATTTTGGTGCTAGGTAGGAGATTTTATGCTGAACAAGAATATTTCCCAGAGAATGACCTCCCGAAGCTGACGTGGCAACCTGACGTCGTTGTGATGTCATGTATT
>SNQJ01S0026854.1:99560-117643 GCA_010110895.2 Picea sitchensis | reverse complement strand
TTGATTACAGATCGAACTAAGCTATGTTATGTTGAAACAAAGGCAGTGATTCTCAATACAACACTGATTTTTTATATATGAAGTTGCTTATACGACTATATTCATCATATTCAAACATTACTAGATTACGATTATGTTCATAACTCATGTTAGTCATGTAAGCTTAATATGGATATAAAGTGAGCTCAAATAAGGATAACAACATATCAAACACACATCAATTTAGTTATGTATTACTCTTAGTAATTACTATGGATTCAATACTATCTATATTATGCTTATACTTATCATTGTCACACATCATAGAACATGAACAAAGCTTCTTGTATGAGTCATAAAACTATATTATGGTGAGATCATAGAAGCATAGAGTAGAGTATCATAAGTTGAATGTAAAGGATGTTGTTGTATTTTTATTAGTACTGAGTTAGAACCAATCCCATGAATATGAAAAGGTCTAATAACTGTATACTTGTAACATATGATCACAACCAATATAGGTCTTATTCATATCCTATACTGGGAGTAGGACCCTAATCAATAAGAGTGCAACATCAGTGTCATTATGTATCAAATATGATGGAATTAATTCTAAGAAAAGAATGTAGTGTAATTCAGTTTGTTCACAAGGCTTGTTGTGGTCTCATATCATATTATCTCATTACTACATCATGTTCAACCCTATACATTTAGTTGGTATGATTACAACGAGTTTGATTCATTTTTCTGTACACTTAATTTATCCCTATTATTTCCATGATGCTGAGCTTGTTAGACTAGCTAATACACTAATCACTATGTTGTAATTAATGGGAAACTACACTTAATGAAACACATATTATATATAATACACAACTTATGGTTAATATGTTATCATCTTAATGTAAGATCTGTACTTGCTTTACAATTTATAACACTATGAAAGGATATACAATACCCATTAGTAAGAGCTTGATTTAACATGTTTCATGGATGACAGTTTATATCGATTAGATATGTATTACTATGTGTTGTAAATCATATTTATGATTACACTTGTTCTATAATGTATGTAACATTGATTAGATTGAGTTGTTGATTATGCAGATACATTACTAGTTGTCTTAACTAGGTAAATTGGTTCCAATCAAGTAAGCTAAAGTAACACCATAAGTGTCAATCAAGTAAAGATTAGTAATTTGAACATAGATTTATAGAGTGGTGCATAAGAAGATGCAATGTTTGGGCCAAGCATATCTGCACTAGATGTATCAAACCTAATGTTGTAGCACAGTTTTAATTTTTTTGGTCATGAAAATATGAAATGAATGTAACAACAATTATATTCATCGGTTATATCATTCACCTAAGTGTTCGCTTGCCAAATTCATTAAAGTACTCCAAACTTGCATATGAAATAAATTACTACTCAAAACCTTGACAATAACAAGAGGATATGGAAAATAGGTCTTCGGATTGAACATTCAAAACTCTACTTGAACAAATCAAGGTAGCACATCTAGTAGACCTTAAGGATTCTTAAGGATTCAAATCATATAGAGTGCATGATGGATTACTAATCTGAATATGATGTAATATATATTCATGGAATTTAACGTTATCAATCCCAGATTATGAGTCAGATTCTAGTGATCGAATGCATATGGGATTAACAACCCTTTAGATATTGTGACAAATCATGAAGAACCATTCATTGAAAATACCTTTGCAAGTGTCGAATGTGCTTGATGTTTTGGTATTAAAATATTAAAGAAAAGTTCCAGCTGAAATATGGTATACGTCAATGATAGGGTATCCAGATCGAGTGCTTATGGAAACAATGTCACAAATGTAACAAAAGTCCTCGACAAGTAACTGTTGGACAACTGAGGGGGGGGGGTGAATCAATTGTTACCATGGTTAAACAATTATTCTTATTTTAAACTCTTTACAGAGCACTCAATGACAATCACAATAATGCAGGGAGGTAAGCAATAGAACATTCAACATCAATCACACACATGAAATATACAGAGATAGATATTTCCTGAGGGAAACCATAAAGGGTAAAAACCTCTTCTTCTTGATATGATAAGTAATCCTTATTTTCTGTACATTATCATTCTTATGAGCACTAACTCATTTTGAGGCTACCACCTCTATTTTGCAAGCTATAACTTGNCTCAATGACAATCACAATAATGCAGGGAGGTAAGCAATAGAACATTCAACATCAATCACACACATGAAATATACAGAGATAGATATTTCCTGAGGGAAACCATAAAGGGTAAAAACCTCTTCTTCTTGATATGATAAGTAATCTTTATTTTCTGTACATTATCATTCTTATGAGCACTAACTCATTTTGAGGCGACCACCTCTATTTTGTAAGATGTAAGTTATTGAGAGCACCAACTCTCTGGTTTCTCTAGCACCCACTAGAATGAAGCACCAACTCCCTAGTTTCTCTAGCACCCACTAGAAAGAAGAACCAACTCGCTAAGTGGTCCGACATCAAATTGATGGAAGAACCAACTTCCAGTCACATAGGCACCAACCTCTATAACAGAGAACAATAGTTCTCCTTTGCACCACCCTACCACCCTGGTTTTTCTGGCTGCAACCAGATGGAAGCTACAACTCCTTGTGTTCAAGCACCCAATTGAAACTCTGAGGACAACAATCCTCCCTAGCACCTCCCAACCACCCTGAAATATAAATATTTTCCTTTTACAACTTTATCACAATGATAAAACATTTATCTTTGGCTTACTTGTCTCATCATTGTTCTTCTACATTGGTTGCTCTTCCTGTATTAGTGTATGTCTCCTCGTGTATGTTTCATATTTTGTTCTTCTCTCAGATATTTTTTTATGTTCCTTTATTCTTCTGAGATTCAGCTCCTACACACCGCATGCTTCTACCCACATGAATCACACTCAACAACAACACTCATCTCTTCTTTGTTCTGAGTTTTTATACTCTCTATGCCCCTTCTACATACCTCATGCACAATGCCTCTACATGTTCTTTACAACATCACTGTTCTTCCCTATAGGTTATTCATTGCATCTCTTCCTCACTCCTGCATAGCTTGACAATAGAAATATCCCTTCACTTCATTGTTCTTCATGCATTTCTCACATCGAGTCATCTCCTGATCATCATGGAAACTCATCGTTTTCTCTGGAGGTTCTGTTGCCTGTGACTTCATCATCAGTGGTCGTTATGTTGAGATTCGTTAGCTTCTCTGACAGTCGAGGCTCTTCATCTTCTCTATTAGTTACAACCAGTCAATTATGGCTTCTTTGTATTCTAAGCCCCTTCCTTAATGTAACCAACGGAGGTGACCAATCGCCTAATCAAAAAGGCGCTTCCTGATTTCTGTCTAGTGAGCACTAGATCCTTTTCATGATATGACCTTGGGCTATGAGCTTCATGTGACCACGCGATTGCAACACGTCCAAAGGTGGTTTAGACCAAACTTCTTTTCTCTGTGAAATTCTCCACGAGCCTCCATGAATCCTTTCTCCAAAATCATGGATTCGATTGCGATCTCATCATGAAAGATTAAGGCCCATGCATGTTCTGGCCCCACAATGGAGCACGACCATTGATCTCACGATCTTGACGGTTATCCTGAATGGATGGTTCATATATATCCTATCAAGTTTGTGGACCAGATATCTCCTTCCTCCATCAATGACTGAGGTTTCCTTCATGATCTGGGCTCCGGGAGTTTCAACTCTCAAACCTTGTTGCTGATGACTAGATATCTTTTGGAATGGAAGATCTGCTGACATCTGTCCTCTTCAATCGAAGACTCTGCCTTCTTTCCTTTTTCCATTCGCAATCCTTGTTCTCAGCAATCAAATGACATGTGTCCTATTTAATACAAAAACTATCCTCCGCTCCGAGTCTTAGGCCTTCTGGACTTCGGGCCTTTGGGTGAGTACTAGTGGTAAAAATCTCGAAGTGATGTAACTCTTGTGTCACTCAATGACGTTTCATGAACCTAGAAGTTGCCACGTGTCACTCGGATTTGTGATTTCCACGTACCTGAAGTGTCGAATCAACTTGACACTTGTCATCATCTGATTGCACCACGTGTCCTTTCTGACGTAGTCTGCCACCTATCCTTTCTGATGTGGTCTACTTTCATGGTCTGCCACATGTCCTTCTCAAATAAGCGATCCTCATGTTGGGTGTTTCAACGACCTCGCATGTTGGGTGTTTCAACGTGAGCCAACCCTGAATATTCCAACTCATGATATATGAAATAATATAGATCAAAGACCCACAACCCTCTATGATCCAACGCTCCATATCTTATCGGGACTTTGTGGTTCATGAGTTCCTACAACTCTTACCTTTGACTTTTCCAGTTCGCGAGTCAACAAAATTTTGATCTCTCGCCAAGCGTCCTCTGGATCCAACGGATCGGATATTATCATGACTTCGCATTTCGCAAAGTTGGAGGATGGCTCTCGGCCATTATCCTCTTCACAGTTATACTGGATCTGATGGTTGTTGGTCCTGGGCACTCAGATCCAATGGATCAGATCTGTACTTATCCTCTTCTCTTCCTCTGGTCATAGGACTTTGATCTAATAGACATCGGGTATTCGGGATTGGTGATCCAAAGACCACTGTCGCTCCTCCTCTTGAGCTTTGTCTTTCTCAAATATCTAAGTTTCAAAGGTTCTGTGAGTCCTGATGACTTTGGGTCTCATCTGTGTTTCTGTGAATGCTATCTATCTTGAGCATTGGTAATGTAATTAACCTCATCCCTGGCACACACTTGCACTCTGCGTGAAACTCTGCGCTATTCCTCTCTGAGATTGGATTGCACACTATTTTCTTATTCAACTGAGTTTACCTTTGATCCTTCTGTGAGTCACAACCTTTGATCCTTCTATGAGCCTTGATGTATGGGATCTTGTCTGTGCATCTCAGAACGCTATCTCTCCTAAGATTTGATATTTTCATATTGTTTAATTCTTCACATGAGATTACATTGTTCCTATTTTTCCATCGATGCACACTCTGATCTTGCCATCAATGACAAGCACACTCTGCCTATAAACATGCCATCATCATTGTTGTTCATGCCATCAATGACAAGGATACTCTACCTGTAAAAATTCCAACAATCCCCCCCTTTGGCATTGATGGAAACCCTGAAGGATTGCACTATTCTACTTAGATCTCCAACTGTAGCATCCAAAAGACACCTTTTCTCCCCCTTTGACATCAATTCCAAAGAAAACATTCTCCCCTTGATTTGTTGTAGTACTTTGTCAGAGGTATCATATATTCAACTAATACATACTCCCCCTAATAGGATGGACCCTATTATTTGAGTTCTGCAGAGTATTTGTATCTAACTCACAGTATTCTCTTTCTGATTCTTGGAACTGTTCATCTTCATCTTCAGCTGTGTCCTCTGTAGCAGACTCAATATTTCTCACCTCTCTTACTGGGACTCCTTCATCAACCTTTTCTTGTCATAACTGAATGACTCCCCCTATCACTCTTCTCTCATCTTCTATTACAACAATTTCATTTTTCTTCCATGATGCCTACAATCCAAGACTTTTATGACCATACACATCACAAGAAAAAACCATTACAAACAATCTCATACTTGCTTTCCATTTTTACAAATGAAGGACCTATGTTAGACTTCTTAGGAGTATTAATTTATTCCTTGTTGTATCTAAGACTGGATTTTTCATTTGGTGATCTATGACTATCCAATATCTCATCCAGGGTCATGGAGTTGTTCAAGAACTTGATTTGGGTGTTTGACTTCTCAACCTTCACAACTTCTTCTTCTGTCTTATGACATGATTCTTCTTCTACTTATTATTTTAGTGCATGGGAGGATTCAATATCAACATCATTATCTGTCCTTATGCCTTTAGCCACCACTTGTCCCGAGTTTACATTTTTCACCTTACAATCTTTGGACATGAACACCTCTTCACAACCTATGTCACACATTTGACTTGTACTGAGAAAATTATGTTTCAAACCATCTACAAGAAGAACATCTTGAGATTTTCCTTTGCCATTACTCAAACTCACCATCCCTTTACCCTTGATTTTACATGGTTCGTCATTTTCAAAGATCACATTTCTTGTTTTTCTTTTACTTATAGGCAGAAGATTATCCTTGTCTCCAGTCATGTGCTTGGAACATTCACTGTCTATATTCCAGGAGTCCTTTTCTTTTTGAGTTGAAAGTATTAGACCACATTTTTCACTATCTTTTTTTTTCCATGTGCTGGCTGTTCTAGCTAAGATATTTATCCTTGGATCTTCTTTGTAATTATTCATATGAAAATTTGTAGCTTTGTGGACGAAGTTATGATAGTTATAACATTCAATCTCATTGTTCAATAGGTCAAAGTGATTGTTGAAGCATTGTCTATTCATTGATTGTTTATTATTTCTTGACCTCCTCAGTTGCATGTCTTTAAACTTAATTTGACAATTTGCAATCTGTGGTTGTTTGTTACTTGGTTGTCTCATTCTCTATTGTGGCATATATTTATTCCTTGGGTGTCTTGATTGTTCATGTATAAATCTTAAGGAACAATTTATAGATTTGTGGCCAAAGTTAGAATAGTAGAAACAATATCCATAGAAAAAATCTTTGTACCTGGAAAATGGTTGTCTTCTTTGAGCAGGTCGATTTCTTCCATGCTGATGATTTCCTTGAGAAGAGGGTCTGTTATTTATTTGTTCTATAGATTCAGTTATGGCACCTTTTTCTTTACTCCTCCTAGGTGATTGATTATCTTCTTTTGTTTTTGTAGGTTTGTTGCTGTCATTGGTTGTAGATTTGACAAACTTGATGGGTTCTTTGTTGCTTGGTTGACCACTACTTGATCCCTCTTCATAACCCAAACCAATTTTCAACTTTGGATTCCTTTGCTAATTCAAAATGGTGGCTAATCCTTCTGAGGCTTTGATACTTGACATATTCTGATGGTACAAGGCTTGAAACTTCTCCAACTCTTTCCTATTTTTCACATCTTGCCTTCTTTTCTGATAACGGTTGTTTCATATTTTCTTCGATTTTCTTTGCCTCTTCTAATTCCACTTTTAGCATGGCAAAGTATCCATCAGGTTTTTTACTGCCTTTATTGAATTGTATCAACAATTGTTTTTTCTTTTTCTTCTTAAGTTTGAGTCTGTCAATCTCTTCCAAAGCATTGATCAACTCTCCTTCCAAGTCAACCACAACTTCTACATCATTAGCATCACTTTCTATGTTTTTATTATCATAATCCTCTTTGTCCATAAGCATGAAGTCATTTACCTTATCTTCACAGGAAGAGTCACTATCTATGTCTTCTGAAGAGTCATCATTGTTTACACGTAAACTTTTCTTTTTACCAAATATCTTGGGTTTGTACTTCTCTTCTCCTTCAGAGTTCTGGTCCTTCTACTTGTGTGGACACTTAGATGAAAAGTGACCTATATTTCGACATTTATAACATTTGAAGGGAAACTTGCCTTAGTACTTGCCTGATCCTTTCTTTAGTCTTCTCACAAATTTTGCTTAAATTTCATCAGCCTCATAATCTGCATTCTTGTCTTATTTAAATGATGCTTCTCTAGTGGTAGATTTATATTTACTAATCCTCATTTCATAAGTAGTTAGAGTTTCTGGGAGTTGATCAATAGACAGAGTCTTAAGATCATTCAGTTCTTCTATTGCAGAAACTTTTGGATTGAATATATCAGGCAGATATCTTAAGATCTTTTGAACTAGTAATACGTCTTCAATATTCTCACCAAGATCTTTCATGGCATTCAAAAGCTCCTCAACTCTTAAGAAAAAAATATTAACTGTCTCATCCTCATTCATATTTAGTTTTGCAAACTATAATTTGTAGGTTTGAAGATTGGGATCCTTTACCTTCTCATTCCCTTCATAGCTGCTAATGAGTTTGTCCCACATTGCTTTGGCATTTTCTAAGTGAATAAATTTTTCAAATTATCCTTTTGCAAGCCCACTCAAATTATCATTCATAGCCTTAGCGTTGAATCTTAATTCTATCTTGTCATCCTTGGAAGATAATACAACCGGATTTACATAACATTCTCTACCACATCCCAGACATCTACACCTAAATCCATTATGTAGGTTCTCATCCTAACTTTCCAAAAGCCAAAGTTTGTTCCATTGAACAGGGGGGCCTTATTGGTTGAGTTTACTCCATGGCTAGTCATGTTTAAGCTCTAGGATCTACCCTTAAATAAAGGGAACTCGCTCTGATACCAATTGTTTGACAACTGAGAAGGGGGGTGAATCAGTGGTTACCATGCTTAAACAATTATTCTTATTTTAAAATCTTTACAAAGCACTCAATGGAAATCACAATAATGTAGGGAAGTAAGCAATAGAACATTCAACATCAATCACACACATGAAATATATAGAGACATATATTTCTTGAGGAAACACATAAAGGGTAAAAACCTCTTCTTCTTGATATGATAAGTAATCTTTATTTTATGTAAATTATCATTATTATGAGAACCAAATCATTGTGAGGCTACCACCTCTATTTTTTAGGCTGCAACTTGCTGAGAGTGCCAACTCTCTGGTTTCTCTAGCACCCACTAGAAGGGAGCACCAACTCCCTAGTTTTTCTAACACCCACTAGAAGGAAGCACCAACTCCCTAAGTGTTCCAGCATGAACTGGATGGAAGCACCAACTTCCAGTCACACAAGAACTGACCTGTATAATAGAGAACAATAGTTCTCCCTCGCACCACCCTGCCACACTGGTTTTTCTGGATGCAACCAGATGGAAGCTACAACTCCTTGTGTTCAAGCACCCACTTGAAACTGAGGAAACCAATACTCCCTAGCACCTCCCAACCACCCTGAAATACAAATCTTTTCCTTTTACAACTTTATCACAGTGATACAACATTTATAGATGGCTTACTAGTCTCATCATTGCTTTGCTACACTGCTCTAGTCTACCTGGATCAGTGTCTCTCTCCTCATGTCTTATGTACTTTCTGTTCTTCTCTTAGATATCTGTTTATGTTCCTTTATTATTCTAAGCTTCATCTCCTGCACACTACATGCTTCTACCCACATGAATCACACTCAACAACAACACTCATCTCTTCTTTGTTCTGTGTTTTTATACTCTCTGTGCACCTTCTGCATCCCTCATGCACAATGCCTCTACATGTTATTTACAGGATCACCGTTCTTCCCTACAAGTTATTCACTGTAGATCTTCCTCACTCCTACATATTTTGACAACATAAATATTCCTTCACTTCATTGTTCTGCATTCATTTCTCATGTTGCATCATCTCCTAATCATCATGGGAACTCATCATCTTGTATGGCGGTTCTATTTCCTGTGAGTTCATCATCAATGGTCGTTATGATGAGATTCATTGTCTTCTATGGAAGTCGATACTCTTCATATTCTATGTGAGTTACATAAAGTCAACTATGGCTTATAATCCCCTTCCTTCATGTGACCATCGGTGGTGAACAATCGTATAATAAAAAATGCGCTTCCCGATTTCTATCTAGTGAGTGTTGGCTCCTTTTCATGATATGACCTTGGGCTATGAGCTTCATGTGACCACATGATTGCAGGCACGTCCAAAGGTGGTTTATACCAAACTAATTTTCTCCCTTCAATTTTCCATGAGCCTCCACACGTCCTTTCTCCAAAACCATGGTTTCGATTGCAGCCTACTCATGAAAGATTAAGGCCTGAGCATGTTCTGGCCCCACAATGGAGCACGATCGTTTATCTTATGAAATCGACATTTCTCCTAAACAGATGGTTCATATCTATCATCTCAAGTCTATGGACCAGATCTCTCCTTCCTCCATCAAAGGCTGAGGTTTCCTTCATGATCCAGGCTCCAGGAGTTTCAACACACAAACCTTGTTGCTGCTAACTAGATATCTTCCAGAATGGAAGATCTGCTCACATCTACCCTCTTCAATCAGTGTCTCTACCTTATATCCTTTGTCCATGTGCAATCCTTGGTCTCAACGATTAGATTAAACATTTCCTCTTTAATCCAATGGCTAGACTCTGCTCCGAGACTTTGGCCTTCGGGACTTTGGGTGTGTACTGGTGGTAAAACTCCCGAAGAAAAACTCTAAAAGTGAAGTAACTCTTGCATCACTCGATGATGTGTCATGAACCAAGAAGTTGCCACATGTCACTTGTATTTGTGATTTCCACATACCTGAAGTGCTGAATCAACTTGACACTTGTCATGTTATGATTGCACCACGTATCCTTGCTGACGTATTCTGCCACATGTCCTTGCTGATGTGGTATACTTACATGGTATACCACATGTCCTTATCAAATCAACGGTCCTCATTCTCTCTTTGATCGACGACTATGATCAAATCATGACTTCGCATGTCGGGTATTTGAACGTGAGCCAACCCTGACTCTTCCAACTCCCAATATCTGAAATACTCTAGATCAATGACCCACAACCCTCTGTGATACAATGGTCCAAATATTATTGGGACATCACATTTCACGAGTTCCTACAACTCTTACCTTTGACTTTTCTAGTTCGCAAGTCAGTGAAATGTTGATCTCTCTCCACGTGTCCTCTGGATCCAATCGTTCAGATCTTATCACGATTTCATGTTTCACGGAGTTGGAGGAATGCTCTCGGCCATTATCCTCTTTGTATTTATACTGGATCCGATGGCTATTGGTCCTCGATGCTTAGATCCAATGAATTAGATATGTACTTCTCCTCTGATCTTCCTCTGGTCACTAAAATCTGGTCTAACAAACATCAGGTATTCAGGATTGGTGATCCAACGACCACTGTCACTCCTCCTCTTGAGCTTTGGTTTTCTCAAATATCTGAGTGTCAAAGGTTCTTCGAGTCCTGGTGACTTTGGGTCTCATCTTCATTTCTGAGAACACTATCTCTCCTAAGCATTGGTAATGGAATTAACCTCGGCCCTGACGCACACTTGCGCTCTGCGTGCAACTCTGTGATTTTCCTCTCTGAGCTTGGATTGCACAATGTTTTCTTCTTCAACTGAGATTACCTTTGATCCTTCTGCGAGCCATGACCTTTGATCCTTCTGCAAGCCTTGATGTATGGGATCTCATCTGCACATATTAGAATTCTATCTCTCCTAAGCTTTGATCTCTGCATGCTATTTTCTTCTTCACCTGAGCTTATGTTGTTCCTATTTTTCCATCGATGCACACTCTGATCTTTCCATCAATGACAAGCATACTCTGTCTGTAATCATTCCATCATCGTTGTTGTTCTTTCCATCAATGAAAAACATTCTCTACCTGTAAACATGCCAATAGTAACTTAGCATAAGTTAGATATTCATATTTCAATATGGGATTAAGCATGCTAGTAAAGTTCAATAATTTGGAAAATTTGAACAAATTTGTCTATCACTATAGTAACAACCCAATATGCATCTATGTGCAAAATGTAGTATAATTTAGATATTCAGATTTCAATATGGGATTAAGCATGCTAGTAAACTTCAATAATTTAGAAATTTTGAACAAATTTGTATATCACTATAGTAACAACCCAATATGCATCTATGTGCAAAACATGTCCGACTATAAGAGAAATAATACATACCAAATTATCAATGATATTACTTATTCTTTAAACCATAATGACATCAACGTTGTAACAAAGAAAAAATATGAGTTGTCAAATAAATATGTATGTTTCCAAGATAGTGCATATATCATTACAGTTCAAAGATGATGAGATTCAATGACCCTTCTCTAGTAATGGTTATAAAGTAGTAATAGCATGTCATCTATGATCTAATACCATTGGTATTCAGACAACTATAGCTATGATTTGATCTTTATCTAGTACTGTTCAAAGTGGATATCACTATGATCTAGTAATGGTTTCAATACCAGTTATATATCCTTGATAAACGAGCTCTACCATCCTAAGAGTTACCGTAATTATACAGATTCAAGATTAATAAGTTGAATACTATCTAAATCATTGTAATCCTTATTTATGGTTATTTTTATGATTCATTACTATTATGATTCAATCTACCACCTCTATTTTACAAGCTGCAACTTGTTAGGAGCACCAACTCCCTGGTTTCTCTAGCACCCACTAGAAGTAAGCACCAACTCCTTGAGTTTTCCAGCACCAACTGGATGAAAGCACCAACTTCTAGTCACACAGAAACTAAATTGTATAACAGAGAACAATGGTTCTCCCTTTCACCACCCTACCACCTTGGTTTTTCTGGCTGCAACCAGATGGAAGCTGCAACTCCCTATGTTCAAGAACCCACTTAAAACTATGAGGACAACAGTCCTCCCTAGCACCACCCTACCACCCTGAGAGATAAATATTTTCTTTCTAAAATTTATCATAGTGATATAGTATTTATCAATGGCTTACCAGTCTCATCATTGTTTTTCTACACTGCTTTTCTCTGCTTGCATCAGTGTCTTCCTACTCACATCTTCTTCTGCTTTCTATTCTTATGTATTTTATGCTTTGTGCGCCATGTCCATTCTATGCGCTATGCCTCCCCTATGCACTTTTTCACATATGCATGGCTTCCTTCTACATGCATGAATAACTACCCAAATTTCTTTACAAAGAAACAACAACTTCTCTCTGTCATGCCATTTTACTTTTATTCCTACTCTCATCATCCATTACACTCCACATCTCCAATGCTCAAGTCAGGAATCTCAAAAATGCTCAGGAATCATGATTCCAATGCTCTTGAACAATGATTCAGTTAGTGTAATTGAATCGTAATTGGTTAAGAAACCACGAAGTGAAACAAAAACCCTTCAATCAAATTCCGTTTGATCAGCCCCATTGGATTATACACGCAGAGGCCTTTTTGACTTTTCAATGCGTAACCTCTGATGTGGAGCCTAGCAGTGCTAGCTCCTTCTCCTATCTTTTGTTGATGTGACCTTGGGAGATGTTATCACATGACCACATGATTGCAGGCACGACCAAAGGAGGTTTGAGGCCAACCCTCTTTTATCCCTGTAATTCACTACAAAGCTCCAGATATACCTTTGGCGATATCATGGTTTTGATTGTGGCCCGCTTAAGAAAAATTAAGACCCAAGCATGTTCTGACCTCGCAATTGAGCATGACCATTGATATCCAATCCCTTAGTGATGCCTCTTGATCAACGGATGTTATCCACCTTCTTTCCTCCTTCCATGCGTGATCTGAGATCTCCACGATCTGTTGACACATAGATCCCTTCCCAATCAATGACTATGGCTTATTTCATGATCTGAGCTTCGGGAGTTTCAACTGTCAAACCTTTCTTTCCTCTGTAAATCAATCTTCCAGAGTTGAAAATATACTGACGCACGTCCCTTTTCTCGAGCAATGATCAAGATCTGCTTCGCTACTCCGGGGTTCAGCAATTTCAATTCTCAACCTTCAAGCTCTCCCTAAATTCTTTTAGTCGGAGTCTACATATTCCTTCCATGTGTCCTCCTCAAATCAACAACTCTAGTCTACTTCAGGACTTCGACACTTTCAACCAAGACCAGATCGACGACCCTTCACACCCTTCTGGATCAACGATCGAGATTCACTTAAAGGCTTCAATGTTTTCACTCTCTTCTTTCCTTTGGAGTATTTCATACCCAGAATTCATGATCTATTGATGTGTGTTCTCTTACATATCGACGGTCCTCATCTCCTTCGGCTCTTCGGGATTTGGGGATTTCAAATCTCAACTTCGCTTCCTTCACTATCTCCTGGAGTTTGTTTCCCTGAACTGCACAGATTTATACCATGTGTCCTTCTGGAAATCAATGGCATGGATCATCTTTGGCCCTCAGGTCTTCAACTTTCGGGACTTCAGGGCTTTAGGCTAATTGTTGCTCCATTTTCCTCCATAGTGATCACCTGTTGAGTAAGTCATAAGTGGTGGAGATCACTTGCTATTGGTTAATACTTCCACTTACAATATCCTTCCACTATAGTAGATTGACGGTCGAGAATGCTCCCGAAGTTATCTTCAGATCAGACGTTTTGTGTCCACTTCAGGCCTTTGGCATTCGAGACTTCGGGACTTTGGGAAAATGTTGGTGGTAAAAATCCTGAAGTAAAACTCCCAGAGTGATGTAGCTTACTTACATCACTTGATGATGTGTCACGAGCTGAGTAGCTTCCATGTGTCACGCAGATTCATGATTTTCACGTACCTAAAATGTCGATTCAACTTAACACGTGTCATTGTCTGATTGTGCCATTTGCCCTTGCTAGTGTGGTATTCTGACATGGTATTCCAAATTGGTCTGCCACATGTCCTTGTAGATGTGGTCTGCTAACATGGTTCTCCCTGATCTAACATTCATCGCATTTTATCCAAATCCAATGGTCCTTATTCATTTCAGATTTCGGGCTTCGGGTAATTCGACTTTCAAGTTGCCAATTCTCCCGAAGTGAGATTCACCGAACAGTAACCTCCTCGCAACTTTTGACATGAACCAAATGTTGTTTGTCGATCATTTTCTTAGATATATGGCTCAATCTATATTCAATGCTTCTCTTCTATATTATCTTGTCCTTCCACTTAGAATGATCCAACGATTGTCGGGTATTCAGTTGAAGGTCGTTTGGATCGGTGATCCAACGACCACTGTAGCTCTTCCTCCTGAGATTTCTCACCTTCTTCTCCGCCTTCTGTTCTTTTCATCGATGACAAGCACACTCTTCCTATAAACATGCCAACAATATCCCCTTTTGACATTGATGGAAACCCTAAAAGGATGCACTATTCTTCTTAGACCTCCAACTGTAGCATCCAGAAAACACCTTTTCTCCCCCTTTGACATCAATTTCAAAGAAAACATGCTCCCCCTGAGATGTTGTAGTACTTTTCAGAGGTATCATATATTCAACCAACACATACTCTCCCTAATAGGATGGACTCTCTTAGGTGAGAGAAGGGATGACACCCAACTTCTGACGAAGATATTCAAATGGTGTCATGGCTAGGGGTTTAGTAAAGATGTCTGCAATTTGTTCTGTGGTTGGAATATAATGCAGCTGAACAACTCTATTTCTAACCTGTTCTTTGAGAAAATGATATTTTATCGGTATATTCTTAGTCTTTGAATGAAGAGAAGGATTCTTGGATACACTAATGGCACTGGTGTTATCACAGTGAAGTGGAATTGGATCAGTATAAGTTACCTTCAAATCTACAAGAGTTTGTATCAAGCATAAAATCTAAGTGCATCAAGTAGCAATAGCAGTGTACTCTGCCTTTGTTGTTGATAATGAAATATATCCCTGCTTCTTACTAAGCCATGCTACTAATGAATCACCTAAAAAGAATGCACCTCCACTGGTTCTCTTTCTCTCATGCAAACAATTTTCCCAATCAACATCTAAATATGCAGTTAATTGAAAATTCTTATTTCTAGGATACCAAATACCATAAGTCATTGAACCCTTCAAATATTTGAATATCCTCTTGATAGATTCTAAATGACTTTGTTTAGGAGCATACTGATAACGACCTACCATTCCAACAACTTGCATTATATCAGGACATGATGATGTGATGTATTGAAGACTGCCTATCATTGATCGATATGTTCTTTCATCAACATCGGGTGAAATATCATCTTTACTGAGCTTGCAACCAACCACCATAGGTGTACTAACAGGTGTAGAATATTCCATTTGAAACCTTTTCAACATTTCTCTTAGATATTTCTCCCGAGAAAGAAATATTCCTTCAGACCTCTGAGTAATTTGCAGACCAAGAAAAAATGACAGTTCCCCTATCATAAACATTTCAAATTCAGACTGCATGGCAAAAGAAAAACATTGTACCAATGAATCATTATTACTTCCGAAGATGATTTCATCTACATAGACCAACACAATGAGAAAATCATTGTCCTCTATTTTGATATATAGGTTATAGTCAATTGTTCCTCTGTTGAACCCTATGTCTAGAAGATATTATCCAGTCTGTAATACCAGGCACAAGGAGCTTGTTTCAACCCATATAAGGATTTCTTCATATTGCAGACAAAGTCAGGGTTATCTGACAGTTGGAAACCTTCTGGTTTTCCCATATAGACTTCTTCTTTTATATCTCCATTTAGAAAAGATGAATTGACATCCATTTGATAGAATTTAAAATTCTTATGACATGCATAGGAAGAAACACTCTGATGGCTTCCAATATTTCCACTGGTGAAAATTTTTCATCAAATCCTTGTCCTTCAATCTGTGCATAGACATTACAAACCAATCTTTATTTTTTCCTGACAACTTGTCCATGCTCATTCAATTTATTCTTAAAGACCCATTTGGAACCTATGACATTTTTACCTTCAGGTCTAGGAACCATCTCCCAAGTATTGTTTTTCTCAATCTAGTCAAGTTCATCATTCATGGATTTAACCCAATGGTCATCTTTGCTGGCTTCATTAAAGTATTTAGGTTCAATCAAAGACATAAAGCCAATCTGAGATTGTTCTGAGACATTATTCAACTGCTTTCTTGTCAAAAATCCTTGGTTTATATGAACAACTATCTGATGTTCAGGATGATTCTTCCTAATAACTCTGGAGGGTGTCTTTGTCTTGATTTCCTAGTTTGAGTCATGCTGAGTATTTGTATCTAACTCAGAGACTTCTCCTTCTGATTCTTGGACTTGTTCATCTTCATCTTCAACTGTGTCCTCTGTAGTAGACTCAATATTTCTCACCTCTCTTACTGGGATTCCATCAACCTTTAAATCAATGCAATCAACTAATTTATACAATATTTTATTAAATCATCTATATCCTTTACTATTGGTAGAATATCCAGAGAAGATGCCTTCATCAGCCCTGTCATCATACTTGCCAAGGTTTTCATTATTATTCTTTATGTAGCACTTACTCCCAAAGACTTTGAAGTGTTTGATTGAAGCAGGTATTCCATACCACAATTCATAAGGTGTCTTGTCACTGTGTGGTCTGAGGTGGGATTTGTTAAGAATATGGATTGTTGTGTGTATTTCTTCTACCTAGTAGGTTTTATCAATGTTCTTCTCATTCATCATTGACCTGGACATTTGTTGAACTGTTCTATTTCACCTATCAACTACTCCATTTTGTTGTGGAGTTCCTGGGATTGCATATTCTCTCTTGATCCCATGTTTATCATAGAATTAATTGAAATCACTTGACCTAAATTCTCCTCCTTTGTCTGATCTTACTGCCTTTAACCTGTTGCCAGTTTGATTCTCAGTTAAAGCCTTAAATATTCTAAATTTCTCAAATGATTCAGCGTTTTCTTTGAGAAAAGCAACCCAAGTGAGTCTGGACTAATCATCAATGACCAGCATGAAGTAGTTTTCTTTCCATGTGCCTTCATGTCTTGATGGTCCACATAGATCCATATGAACTAATTGGAGTGGTTTCTCTTTTGAAGTAGAGCTCTTGGATTTAAACTGTGTTCTGGTTAGCTTTCCTACTTGGCAGGGTTTACACATAGAATCTTGTGGCTTTGATATTCTTGGAAGATCTTTTACTGCCTCAAGATTTTGAGCTTGATTAAGTGGTAAAATTTTATATGTCCAAGTATCCTATGCCATAACCATATTTCATCATGTTTTCTTAGATGACTGTAATGTCCCCACTTTGGGACATCATTACAGGGCAGAGTTTATGATGACCAGAGTAGCCAGATGGATGCTATAGCGAGTACAAGGGTATTTGAGAGGCATTGTGGGGTCCATATTGCATTGATGATCATATTCCATCATTATGAGCCATTCCTCATAGGTTGGATTTGGTTTCGTTGCATTCCGACGATTTCCAGGATTTTGACTATTTTGAGTTATAAGTTAATTAAAATCACTAAAGAGGGCATTTTGGGCACATTACTTGAAGGAACCTCTCAGTGTAATAGCTCATTGGAATCGAGAGGAGCATCACTACAGGATGGGATGGATATAAGTGACTTTCAGTGGCCAGGGAAGCCACAAGGAGAGATAAGGAACTTTTCAAAGGTAAAAAGGTTAATTAATTAATTAAA
>SNQJ01S0026854.1:86304-99550 GCA_010110895.2 Picea sitchensis | reverse complement strand
TATCTAATCGATATAAACTGTCATCCATGAAACATGTTAAATCAAGCTCTTACTAATGGGTATTGTATATCCTTTCATAGTGTTATAAATTGTAAAGCAAGTACAGATCTTACATTAAGATGATAACATATTAACCATAAGTTGTGTATTATATATAATATGTGTTTCATTAAGTGTAGTTTCCCATTAATTACAACATAGTGATTAGTGTATTAGCTAGTCTAACAAGCTCAGCATCATGGAAATAATAGGGATAAATTAAGTGTACAGAAAAATGAATCAAACTCGTTGTAATCATACCAACTAAATGTATAGGGTTGAACATGATGTAGTAATGAGATAATATGATATGAGACCACAACAAGCCTTGTGAACAAACTGAATTACACTACATTCTTTTCTTAGAATTAATTCCATCATATTTGATACATAATGACACTGATGTTGCACTCTTATTGATTAGGGTCCTACTCCCAGTATAGGATATGAATAAGACCTATATTGGTTGTGATCATATGTTACAAGTATACAGTTATTAGACCTTTTCATATTCATGGGATTGGTTCTAACTCAGTACTAATAAAAATACAACAACATCCTTTACATTCAACTTATGATACTCTACTCTATGCTTCTATGATCTCACCATAATATAGTTTTATGACTCATACAAGAAGCTTTGTTCATGTTCTATGATGTGTGACAATGATAAGTATAAGCATAATATAGATAGTATTGAATCCATAGTAATTACTAAGAGTAATACATAACTAAATTGATGTGTGTTTGATATGTTGTTATCCTTATTTGAGCTCACTTTATATCCATATTAAGCTTACATGACTAACATGAGTTATGAACATAATCGTAATCTAGTAATGTTTGAATATGATGAATATAGTCGTATAAGCAACTTCATATATAAAAAATCAGTGTTGTATTGAGAATCACTGCCTTTGTTTCAACATAACATAGCTTAGTTCGATCTGTAATCAAGCATTGTAACCTATATAAGAAAAACATAATCACAAGCTATGGCCTATTCCAACCATTCATGTTCTCTTATCATAGCATCTTCAAGCTTGGTTAACTCTATACCAGTGTAATCTAGTATTCATTGCACTACTGATATGATAGATTCATTATTTCCAGCTTTATGTACTATTGATTAGAATAATACAGTAGGTATGTTTAACACTATGTCATATAGAGACAATTGCTCTCACATAAACATAGTGGAATGAATAAGGATCTGAGGTTAAGACATTGTGACCCATATGCTAATGGGACCTGATCTCTTAGTAAGTTGTATTACCCTTATTACTATGATTCAATCATGTTTTCTTATTGTGTATGATATAAAAATGGTCTTAGTTCATGTTATATATGAGTGTTACACTGTGTATCCTTGTTATAACTATGAATCAATACATGACTTGATTATACCAATATAGGAAAGGTAAGAGCTAAAGAACAAGTGTAACCATATGAGTAAAAGATTTGAACATTGATTACTAGTACTAAGCTATTTGTTTAACCACTAGATATTGTAAATGTGTTGAACCTGGACATAATAGATCTAGATAAACAATAATACACACATTTGTAGAGAGAATTGGAGAAGGAAGAAGAAGGAGAGAAAGAATGGAAGAATTCTCATTAACCATTGTGAATAATGAATAATTTACACATTATATGATTTGTATAATTCAATGAGTTCGACTTGAGGTGAACCAAGTAACCATAGTGGTGGCATAGAGTGATATGGACACACACCATCAGTTATGGGAGTGAACTGCCACCTATTCTAGTCTCTCAGGCAATTACAGGAGTGAACTACCACCTAGTTGAGTTAACTAGTCAACTAGTCTTCAGTTAACTGACTGAACAAAGAGTAGTGAGGATTTAACTAAGGTAATCAAGGCTAATGCACCACTTTGGTGATGATACCAAGGAAAGGTCGAATTAGCATGGTGATGATCCCAATGCAACATCTAAACTCAACTCAACTAGTCAAACTAAAGTGTGAGTTGAAAGAGAATATTCTCTAGGTGGAATATTCTCTCCTAAAATATAGGAGACTTGATAATGAATAATAAACAAACAAAAACATTAGGAAAAATAAATCCTATGTGTGTGTGAAGTAACTCCAACACCCCCCCTGAACATCACTATGGTGAAAATAAATATTGGGTCTCGACAATGAGGCCATGTTAGGTAACCAAGTACAAAAGATACACTGAAAATAAAGTGAGGAAAGAGGGAAAACCTCATGGGAAAAACCCCTCTCAAGGTACAATGTATGTAAAAAGAAGAACTACAGTTGCTAGGCAACTGTGTCCTTCACTCCAAGACGACCTCGCAGAGAATGGAATTTCTACTCAGTGAAGGTCTTGGTGAAAATGTCTGTCGTCTGTTCTGCTAAAGGACATAACTGTAAGTTGATGATCCCCTCGTGTACTAAGTCCCAGATGTAGTGCATGTGGATCTCTATGTGCTTCGTCTGCTACCTCTGAACTGGATCTCTACAGAACTTTAGAGTGCTCTGGTTGTCACACCAGATGACGATCGACTGATGAAACTGAATGCCCAGCTTAGTAAGAAAATGTTGTAGCCACATAGCTTGAATGGTTATGTTAACTACCCATCTGTACTCTGCCTCAGCTGAAGATAAAGCAATGGAAGCTTGCTTCTTGCTCAACCAATAGATAGGCCTGGAACCAAGACTGAGTGAATAACCAGATGTGGACTTGCGATTAATGTTATCACCAGCCCAGTCAGAATCAGTAAACCCAATGAAATCTAATGTAGAGTCTATTGCATAATGAATCCCAAAGGTGATGGTGCCCTGTATGTATTGAAGGATATGCTTTGAAACTTTCCAATGTAGCTCATGCGACTCCTGCATGAACCTGAAAACTGCACCAACTGCATATGAGAGGTTTGGTCTGGAGTGTGTGAGATACAACAAGATCCCCACTAGTTGTTTGTACATTGTGTTGTGAACCAATGGAGTCTCCCCACCATCCTCAAGTTTGACTCTTGATAGGAAAGGAGTCAGAGCAGACTTGCAGATTGTAATGTGAAATCTCTCAAGGAGATCTCATGCATACTTCGCTTGAGACAGTTTGATGACCGATGCATCCTGACTGATCTCAAGTCCAAGGAAGAAGTGTAGTGGACCCATGTCTGTCATCAAAAACCTGTCATGAAGAATCCTCTTGACTATAGAAATCGCTGAAGTTGAGCAATCGATGATTAGCAAATCATCGACATACATAACTAAAAGTAGAAGTGAATCAGCCGTCCTGAGCATGTATACATTCGGGTCTGATTTACAGTGTACAAAGTTCTGTGACAAAAGGTAGGAGTCCATATTGGAATACCATGCCCTCAGAGCCTGGTTGAGGCCATAAAGTGACTTCTTCAGTCGACAGACCAAAGATGAGTCCTACATAAATCCCTGAGGTTGCTCCATATAGATCTCCTCAAAGAGATCACCGTGAAGAAATGCATTCTTCATGTCCATCTGATGGACTTCCCAACCCTTGGATTCCGCAATGGAAAGTGCCAATCATATGGAATCCATCTTCACTACTGGAGTGAAGGTCACATCATAGTCAATACCATGAACCTGCTGAAATCCTTTGGCAACAAGCCTAGATTTGTATCTGTTGATTTGTCCATCCACTATGCTCTTGGTCCTGTAGACCCATCTGCATATTACAAGTTTTCCCCCAGAAGGAAGGGGAACCAGATCCCAAGTCTGGTTCTCGAGGAGGGAGTTGTACTCCTCCTACATGGCAGATTCCCAAAATGGATTTCCAGCAACCTCGCCATAAGATTGTGGATCTGAANCTACGAGATCCCCTGCATTCTGAAGAGTAGTGTGTGCCTGATCCAGGAGGCTCCCCAGGTCCTAGTATATGCTCAAAAATAAAAGTTCCCAGAATTGGATGAAACTAATTCCATTGCGACCGACCCATCGTGTCGATTCCGACAGTATATTTACTTTCTCAAATGGGCTCCATATGTGAGACTTATTCTACTTTGATCAGATTGTCAAACAACTAAAAAACATCGAAGGTCAAACTAGCAAAAAGTCAATGTTGACGTCAGCATGACATCACCAAAGACATCTCATGATGATAATGTGGCAGAGACATGTGGTAGCAGTTGACAGGGCTGATGACAGATCAAATCAGTTTTGGACATGTGGCATGAGACACTTGTCAATATTCGAGCAAATGTGATGGTGCCACGTGGCCTAGGCATGGGCAGCCACATGGCACCCAGTCAGAACACGTTGGCAAGTTTAAAAAAATGTTTGGGGGGTTCATGGGTTTTTAACCCATGACCACCCACCAAGACAAAGAATTTGGAAAAGGTCCAACACCAATGTGCCATACATAGGACTTATTAACATAATTCAAATATATATTATATAAGCTTTGTATTGTTTTAAGGTTGGCATGAAAGGGGATGGGGCTAAGCCCCAACCCATGGTTTCATGCCGCATTGAGACCAACGATTAGAAAAAGGGAACGGCTGCATTAAAACCACCAATGAACAACTTATGGCACCCTCCACCATACAGTTCAGAGCTTATCCCCATGAAAGCACGCGGGGGGGGTATATCCATAACCCACTGGTCACATGAAATGTGCCCCACGACTAGGAGCTAGCATCGAGTATGGGCCAGCGCTTAGCCCTTTAGGCTAGCACTTGGCCATATGATAACATGTGACCTTTTAAAAGGGGTGTGTTCCACCTCTAGGGTGCTACTCTGTACATTTTTAATTAAAGTGGGTTTTTTGACTTATATTTAGCCCAAAATTGGTATTTTTCCTGATATTATGACCAATAAGTGATTTTTTTAGGATATCTTGGCCATTTGAAGGGGGATCTAATCCCAGAAAGAGGTCAAATCTTTAGGAGAAGTTAGGATTCTCTTGTTGAGCCTGAAACTTATATAAACTAGGCATTTTGGAGCTTGAGGGTAACTTTTTGATGAAGGGAATTTGAGGAGTAGTTTATGTATTTTGGATTTTTCTCATGTTTTGAGAGGCCTTTTTGTCATGTTTGTGAGAGGAGTTTGAGGAAGCATACATGTGTCTGAGAAAGGAGGTCTTTCACAACATATCTAAAGTATGTTATGTAACAACATGGATCCATTGTAAGGGAACTTGAGCATTTGAAGATCAATAAAGAGGTCCTCCACTTGGAAGCGGGCCCAGAGACGTAGCCACTCATTAGTGAACTCTGTTATCAAGATCTTATTGTCTTTGTCTCTTTTGTTTCTGTTCATATCTATGTTTTTACAACATGATTAATTAATAGTTGAACTCTTTAAACAACTTTAAGCATCTAAATAAGAAAATTGTTTATTATTCCTTCCATTTTTGGATCAAGTATTTTGGTATCAGAGCTTTGGTTGTTTTGGAAGGTTTAACAAGTGCAGGGTGGATGCTTACAAGATCCAAATCTTATAAAGGAGAAGAATCATTGGCTGAATTCATTCTTGAGATATAACAATTGTTGAGGAAGAAAAGAATGGCTTCAGAAGGAGAGATTTCTCCATGAACCAAGAAACTAGAAGATGCACTTTTCTCCATGTTTGAAATGGTCAAAGTGTTGTATGGAGATTTCTTGGAGAGAAAGAAACCAGCCTTGGGAGAGATCTTAATGAAGGGTAAAAGTGAAGGGAAAGGAGAGACTTCAAAGCCACCTCCTATGCCACCTTCACCGCCATCGTCTCCTTCTTCTTCCAGTTCTACATCAAATGCTAGTTCTCATTCTACAACATCTACCATACAAAAACAAACACATAAGAATAAGTCTAATATGCCTTTGTTAAAACTTGATGTTAAGTTTGAGTTGCCTTTGTATGATGGAAAACTAAATGCAGAAAAGTTAGATAATTGGATAAGACAAATTGAAGTGTATTGTAGGATATAGAGAATCATAGATGAAGAGACTACGATCCAGATTGCTAGTCTCAAGATGGGAGGAACTTCCCTTGTTTGGTGGGAAAGAAGGACAAAACGGGATATTAAGAAGTTTGGTAAGACTCTCTCTTCATGGATTGATTTTACATCCTCTTTATGAAAGAAATTTTATCCTCTAGCTTACATTGAACAAGCTATTATGTCATGGCAGAACTTTAGACAGTTAAAAGGACAAACTATTCAAAGTTATACACAGGAGTTTCACAAAAGAGCTTTGTTGTTGGGAATATGATTGGATACTCAAGATACAATGCTTAAGTATATAGGTGGTTTGCATAGTTATTTACGACATACCATTCTTATGTTTAATCCTACCAGTTTAGATGAGGTGTGTGTGCAAGAAACTCATCTTGAATCTATAGGCAAGAATGTAAATGTTGATTTTGTAAAACCATTCAAATTTAATGAAGGAAAGTTTAAAGGCAAGGGTAAAGAGAAGTTTAAAGGAAATAAAACTAATACAGTGAAGACGGAGAAACCTACATGTACTCATTGTAAGAAGGAAGGCCATAGTGAGGATCGATGTTGGATCCTTCACCCAAAGTTGAAACCAACAAAGTTTAGGAATAAAGGAAAACCAAAGACTACTGCAATAGCTCAAGTCGATTTGGGGTTAGATTCGGGAGATGAGACAAAGGTCATAGTCACAGGAATCAAGATAAAAATTTTGAAGCTAGTACAAGTTCTTCAATTCAGTATTTAAAAGTTGATAATGAAGTTGATGAGGTCAAATGAACAAAACGTTTTCATATAAGGGTAATTTCCAAACATACAAAAAATGATACTCTATTTGACAATGGCTCACAAGTAAATTTGATATCAGAAGCAATAGTTAAAAAGTTGGGATTAATCACTAAACCTCATAAGAAACCATATCCCTTAGGATGGATTCATAATGATAAATAGTTGCAGGTGGAAAGACAATGTGTCCTAAAGTTTGCAATTAATTCACAGTTCATAGATGAGGTTGAGTTGGATGTAGTTCCACTAGATATATGTGGTATTGTACTTGGAAGTCCATATTTGTATGATAGAAAAACAATATTCTATAGTGAAGAAAATAAGTATCAATTAACTAAAGATGGAAAAGAATATATAGTAAGGGCTCATCAAAAGAAATTGAATTTATCACTAATCAACTCGGGACAGATGAAGAGGATTGTAAATGTCAGTAAGCGATATCTGTTAATGGTGGTAAAAGCTAAAGACACTATCGGAATTGATACTTTCAAATATTGTGATGCAAAGTTAAAAGATGATTTAGTTAGAATTGTTTCTGACTATGATGAGTTATTTCAATTCCCTAAAGGATTTCCTCCAAAATGACAAGTTGAACATAAGATACAATTGCAATAGGATGTTCCTCTTCCTAACATTGGCATGTACAAGTTATCAGTCTTGGAAAATGCAGAGATAAAGAAACAGGTACAATATCTGGTTGAACAAGGATTCATCAGACCTAGTGCTTCTCCATGTGGGTCACCTATCATCTTGGTGCCAAAGAAAGATGGCACATGGCGCATGTGCGTGGATTTTCGTGCTTTGAAAAAAATAACGGTAAAAAATCATTACCCTTTACCTTGCATTGATGATTTATTAGATCAACTGAAACATGCGGTTTATTTCACTAAGTTAGACTTAAGAAGTGGTTACCATCAGATCAGGGTTGTTGAACAAGATATATGGAAGACTGCTTTTAAAACAAAACGGGGATTGTTTGAATGGTTAGTGATGCCATTTGGGCTTACTAACGCACCTGCTACTTTTATGAGGGTTATGAATGATGTATTCAGGCCTTTCATTGAGGAATTTGTAATAGTCTACTTAGATGATATTCTTATATTCAGTAGAACCATGGAAGAGCATGTCCAACATGTTAGGAAGATACTTTCAGTGTTGCAAAGAGAGAAACTTTTTGTAAAATTGTCAAAATGTGAATTTTGCAAAAAATATCTTGTATATCTAGGTTACATTGTAGGAGGTGGAGAGCTTAAGATTGATCCCTCAAAATTTGAGGTTATTGTAAATTGGCCAACGCCTATGAATATAACTGAAGTAAGAAGCTTCATGGGAGAAACATAGTATTGGAGGAAGTTTATTGCAAACTTATCTCTGATTGCAACACCTTTACATTCTTTAACAAGTGTAAAAAGGGGATTCTAGTGGGGAGGAAGCCAACAGAAGGCTTTCTATACTTTGAAAACAAAGATTAGTACAGCTCCTATTCTGGCATTGCCAGATCTCGAACAGTCTTTTGAAATTGAAACTGATGCAAGTGACTATGCCATGGGGGCAGTGTTGATGCAGCACAAAAAACCCATATGCTATCATTCTGAGACCTTCACTACAATAGTAATTAACTATCCAACCTATGATAAAGAATTATATGCTTTAGTACAAAGTGTTAAAAATTGGAAACATTACTTAATGGGTAAAGAAACAGTAATACACACTGATCATCAACCATTACAGTATCTGCAATCACAAACTAAGCTACAAAAATCAAGGCATTTTATATGGATGGGGTTTTTACAAAAAATTCACTTGGTTATTAGATATAAAAAGGGCATTCAGAATAAATTTTTTGATATGTTATCTAGGCCTCCTAGTAAAATTGCTACAATCCTTAATCACAATTCAATCACTCATGAAAGTTATATTGAACAATATGGTGAGGATAAATATTTTAAGGAAGTCTATGCAATTTTAAGTAATGGTAAAAGAGTAGAAGAACTGAATTATCATATTAAAGACAAACTCTTGTATCATTTGGGCAAGTTATGTATTCCAGAAAGTGAAAGAGTCCATGTCATCAAAGAGACACATACTTCTCTTATAGTAGGGAATGTTGGGGTAGATAAAACAGTTGTTCAGTTACAAAGATTTTGTTATTGGCCTTGAATGCATGAAAATGTGTCTAAATATGTAAAAGGATGTACTATGTGTGCAATACGCAAACCAAGTAACAAAAAGCTAGGATTGTACACTCCACTTCCTATTCCTTCTAGACCATGGGAAAGTGTATCTATGGATTTTGTGGGGGGATTGCCTATGTCTAGAAAAGGTCATGATTACCTGTATGTAGTTGTGGATAGGTTCAAAAAAATGTGTGTCTTGATTCCTTGTAAAAAACAGGTCACAGCTGAACAAAAAACTCAAATGTTCTTTGAAAATGTATGGGTTCATTTTGGTTTACCTACTTCTATTGTATCTGATCGAGACTCTAGATTCCTGGGGAAATTTTGGTCAAGCTTATGGGAACTTATGGACACCAGGTTAAATAAGAGTAAAACATTTCATCCACAGACGGATGGGCAGACATAGGTGGTGAACAGAACAATAGTGCATCTACTTTGGGCATATTGCAATAAAAATCCTAAGCTTTGGGATGAACATTTGTGTTATGTACAACATGCGTATAATCGATCCAAATTTTCTTCTACTCATAGATCTCCATTTGAAACTTGTTTGGGGTACTTGCCAAAGTCTCCTTTGGATTTTATCTTTGGAAAAGACATTACAGTGGGAGGATACAATGATGTGGACATGGATACAATGTTCATTGAATGGATCCAGTTGATCCATCAGGCAGTACATGAACAGTTGGAGAAAATCCAGGCCAAGTACAAGGCGAGGCATGATATGCATCGATTTGATCATCATTTCAAAGAAAGAGATCAAGTTTGTTTATACATCAACAAGGAAAGGATGCAAGGTGAAGGTAAAAAGCTTAAACCAATTCGTTATGCTCCTTTCAAAATTTTAGACAAGATTGGTACTAATGCTTTCTAGTTAGAATTACCTCCATAAATGCAAATCTATTCAGTTGTAAATGTGGAAAATTTGAGATTGTATGAGCCTCCTATGATCGAGGATCAAGGAGAGAATGTTTAAATTCCTACCTTCGAAGATTTTTCTCCTGAATATATGAACGAGTTGCAGGAAGACACCATATTGGACAAAAGAGTCTGGACTTCTCGTAGGGGCAATGTGGAGTATCTTTGAGTGGGATTGAAGGGCACAAATCCAAGTCAGGCCAAGTGGATGGAAACCAGAAAGGTGAGGATATAGTATCCTCACTTAGTTACCAATTGATACTAGAATTTTGGTGGTCCAAAAGCTTCCAAGTGGGGAGGAATGATCTAGGAGGCTCCCTAGGTCCAAAAAATGCTCAAAAATAAAAGTTCTCAGAATTGGATGAAACCAATTCCATTGCGAATGGCTCTTCGCACTGATTCTAGCAGTATATTTACTTTCTCAAACGGGATCCGTATGCGAGAGTTATCGTAGTCTGATCATATTCTCAAACAACTAAAGAAAATCAAAGGTTAAATTGGCAAAAAGTGAATGTTCACATCAGCATGACATCTCATGATGATGATGTGGTAGTAGTTGACAAGGCATATGACAGATCAAATCAGTTTTGGACACGTGGCATAAGACACTTGTCAATATTTGAGAAAATGTGATGGTGCCACGTGGCCCAGGCATGGGCAACCACATGGCACCCAGTCAAAACACGTTGGCAAGTTTTAAAAAATGTTTGGGGGGTTCATGGGTTTTGAACCCACAACCACCCACCAAGCAAAAGACTTTGGAAAAGGTCCAACACCAACGCTCCATACATAGATCTTATTAACATAAGTCAAATATATATTATATAAGCTTTGTATTGTTTTAAGGTTGGCGCGAAAGGGGTTGGGGCTAAGCCCCAACCCATGGTTTCATGCCTCATTATGACCACCGATTAGCAAAAGGGCATGGGTGCATTAAAACCACTAGCGTGGAACTTATGGCACCCTCCACCATATAGTTTGGAGCTTATCCCCATGAAAGCACACGGGGGGTATATCCATAACCCACCAGTCACATGAAATGCTCCCCACGACTAGGAGATAGCGCTGAGTATGGGCTAGTGCTTGGCCATATGATAGCATGTTACCTTTTAAAAGGGGCATGCACCACCTCTAGGGTTCTACTCTATACATTTTTAATTAAAGTGGGCTTTTTTAGTTATATTTAGCCCATAATTGGTATTTTGCCTTATATTATGACCAGAAAGTGGTTTTTTAAGGATATCTTGGCCATTTGAAGGGGGATTTGATCCCAGAAAGAGGCCAAATCTTCAAGAGAAGTTGGGCTTCTCTTGTTGAGCCTGAAACTTATAGAAACTAGGCCTTTGGAGCTTGAGGGTAACTTTTTGATGAAGGGAATTTGAGGAGCAATTTATGTATTTTAGCTTTTTCTCATGTTTTGAGAGGCCTTTTTGTCATGTTTGTGAGAGGAGTTTGAGGAAGCATACATGCGTCTGAGCAAGGATGATTGAGCATGTACCCTCGACGGCACGGCCGCTCTCACCCAGGACCTTCTCTAATTCTGGCCCTAAGATTCAAAGTACTCTTCCACTCCACTCGGGAGTCCACTACCCACAGTAAGCTCCTTCGGCGATCTCCCTTTCGGAAATCGGGAAATCGGAATTCGCGATCTCGCGAATTCTGTGAGTGCAGTCACATGCAATTCAAAACCCCGAACCCCGATGGTCAACGGGTCACCCTTTCGGATATCGGGATTTTCCCTATCGGGAAATTGGGAATGGCGATGTCATATTTCACTGCCTTTTTCATTCCCCGAACCCTGAATTCCGAATTGACGCCACCTGTCTCCCACTATGTCTTGTGGTCCCACACTACCACATAACTCTTCCACTCATGTGATCGGGGATCGCGGGATCACGATTTCAACTGTCGCGAGTCCTTTGCCTTGGAAAATCTCGAATTTCGAAACCCCGATGACGCCTGTCAACACCCACACTATCACCATGGGACCCGTCGCAATTCGGGACTTTGCTAGTCCTTTGTGGTCCCTTCGACTTTGGAAAATCCGAAGTGCCGAATCCCGACTCCCTGGGATCTCGTGACACCTGTCCCGTTTCTGATCAACGACTCCCGTCAACTGGAGAAATCGCGATTCACGATTTGACAAGTCACAAAACACTTACCTCGCCAAACGTCGAACCCTGAACCCCAATGGGCCGAGATCCGATGGCCAGTTCCCTCCTGCACCTTTAGACAACTCCTGCGCAACTCTTTCCCGATCGGATGGTCAGCGGGATCTCGTGATTCTCCTCCACGAACTTTGACCGTCGGTTCTCTTCTTTGAAGAACTCCTCCGCTTTAAAGTGCTTCCGGTTCAAATCCTTCCTGGGTCTGCTCCAATGCGTTCTCCACGGAACTATCCCTCCTGATCTTTTATTCTCTGACTCCTTCTGAGACCTTAGTGCGCAAACTGCTCACGCTCGAACTTCAACAATTCTCGAAGTGTTGAGTTCTCCCGGACTATGTGCACTCACTGCGACAGCAACCCACGCCTTTCTTTTCTCAGACCAACAACTGAGATGTCAACCTCGGTCTGCACTTCTCCTGCACGACACAAGCAACCCAATTCGACTTATGGGTCGATGAGAATAAGAGTTTAACTGTGAGCCTCCTCAACGCACTCTATGCGAAGGAATTCAACTGCACTCTATGCAAGAATATCCCGACTCAATAATGAAATAATTGAAACTTATCCTCCTCTCTCATAGACATCAGTAAACCTCTGAAATCACATGCACAGCATATTCGAAAGTAAATGCATACATGGAAAACAAACACTCATGAACACCTAAGCACATACACAGAGAAAACAACATCGGTCATGAAATTGAATCAAAAGCTCTTCTTATTAATCCAATCTATACATGAGGGCTCTAAAAGTTCTCTGCTGGCTCTTCTCTTCTGAATGCTTGATTTCGAATGTTACAATGATACAAAGGAGGGTGCCTATATTCCGTTTTCCCTCTCAAAATCTACAACTATCAAATCTACAATGAATTCCTATCTAACAACATTAAAACCATTAAATGCCTTCCTATCTATAATACATTACAAGTGCGCTTCTTATGAATGCTTTCATTCAAATGGCGGTGCAACAACTTTCCAAAGTATTTCAAAAATATATGTGCCGGCGCTGTCCAGCTGTATGTTCTTTACTCCACGCGCTGGCTCGCTTGATGAAGTGTGGATGCTCCTGCATCATACTCCTCATCTCAAAAGGTTTCATGGGCTCCTGTCCATGAGCTCCTGCACGGTGTGCCCATGCTTCTGAATCACTGCCTCTGTTTCCCAGCTGGCATCCTCCACTAGGTGATTTTTCCATTTCACCAGGTACTCAAAATATTGCTTTCTCCTGGTCTTCCT
>SNQJ01S0026854.1:46597-65392 GCA_010110895.2 Picea sitchensis | reverse complement strand
ATTCACACTATGCTTATACTGGTTGTATTTTACATGTACTAAGTCCTTAGTTAAATCAATGGGATGAGTTATATTAAGTTATTAGTATTGATTATGTGTGAGGTAATGTGATAGAATAGTATCACTTATAAGATATAAGTATAACATAGGGATAATACACACCTATGACTAGTATTACAACTTAGATCTTAGAGCTTATATGAAATCAATGTGATTACAGTGCTTATAAGATCACAAAAGCATTGCCATAGATATTAGTGCTCTAGTGATTTGGTTAACTCCATGATATTACTTCCCTTAATCACATAGTTGAGATTTTAGGTTCAATCCCTATACATTAATCATATCTCTTTTGCATAATCAATACTAGTAAGAGACAATCTTATAAGAGAAGTGAGCTTACAATGTTACTAATACGTATAATCATTGCTATTACATACAAGTCAAAAGTAGTATCATTACTTATGTGAATAACCATGGTTCTTAAGTAGGATGTTGTATTACAGTGAGATCATGATTAGGCTTAGAACATGAAGAAGTTGTATATGGCATAATCAAAGCTTAGATACAAGGTTCAACAGAGTGTTACTAGAACTATTTGTGTTCACTATCTCTATTATGGGAATAGTATTGGATATTGATTACATGAATACTAAATACATGATATGTTTTATCTATGAACCAAGTGGAATCAAAGAATATCTATACTTATGACACACTTGGAATACACTATGAATGAGCTTGAACTATCTTGTAATGGAAAGGGATTGACTGGATACTCCACTGCTTATTTAACTTAGTTGATATGAAGCTTAGAAATTGTACTAGTGAGCTAATATGACATAGTAGTCAAATCAATGGAAACGAAAAGGGATGCTTACTTATGAATATGGGATTGGTACTATATAGATATCTTAGATTTGGTGATATAACTAACTTAACTTGGCTAATGTACTGCCATTAGTATAAGTAGGATCCTTGGATATCTCATTAGGTTTATTGGTTTCCTATTCCCTTATATGTGTGCTATGAATTTTCTTGTATTCCCATAATAATGGTCATACAAAATCATATAGCACTCAATAAGAGTCAATTAGGCAGTATTTGTCATGCCTTGTAAACTCATAAACTCATATATAATTCTGAGCTACATCAGAGTCGTAATGAGATCTTGGATAGCCATGATTAGAGAAGTAATGAGAGAGGTGAGTAGTGGGAAGCCATCCCGTCCCTGATTTTCATGCTTGTCATTTTATGTTTTTATATAGATTCATGAGTGTCAATATTTGAAATTGTTATTTAAAATTGTTATCTAATTTATGTATTTGAAATTCACATTCTCCATGCACATTCATGAATCACACAAACATGATGCAGTGGCAAAAGATAAATCACTCGGTGAACTTAATACAAAAGATTCCATTAATTTGGATATCTTTATTTATTTTAACTAGACGAAAAATTGATGTGCCAATTCAAACTTAAGTTTACATAAAAATGAGATTGATTTTGTGAAAGAACTTTCACTATAAATGAAGAGGAACCTCAACATCCCATAATAACCAACCAGAAATATTTAATAGATAACAACAATCAATATTATTCTGACATAAGGAAATGTCGTATATGACGTGCATACATAAGTCACATTGAAGCCAGTTGGGTTCCTTGTTTGTTAGAAGTGCGCACACCTCCATTAAAATCAATGAACATAATTAATTGCCTCTAGTTTTCTATAGGTAGTTGACAATTTATCACCTCCACAACAAAGGAACAAAATAAACACAACAAATATTTAGAGCTATCTTTAACGTTCTATCTATTTCAAGTTTCTATTTGTGAAAGACAGACATACACTCATTGGGAAATAAATCATATCTCTAAAACTAAAGTTATTATTAAAAATAATAGTCATTTTATATATAATGATTGCAACACCAAAGCAAGTTTCTAAACCACATCAGTTCGGGAATGGAAAAAGTTAATCTATAAGTTTTTGGAAGTCTAAGACATTGGTCATGATTTTTTGTCGTATAGTGAAAACAAAACAAAAGGCATCGAACGATGACTGTCTTTTCATTTCTATCATCTCACGAAAACCAAACAAAATGCAATGGCGATGGAGTGGCTTTCAGAGCTTGGGCCTGCACAACTTCTACCATGCATCCCATCCCTTTACTGGTAGAAGTATTAACCTCCTTTGTAGTGCTCTATATTGTGATACCATCTAGGGTATCGCGAGGCATAATTTTGAGTTAAAGATGGATAGATAGAGAAGGGTGAAGCACTGAATTGGTTATAATGAATCAATGTAGCTAGAGGGAGTAGGAGGTAGTGAGAAAAAGATCATTATTTGAGTAAGTCCAGAGACAACAACAACACAATATTGAATATTTACAATATGTGAAGTTGAAGTTATCCCTACCAAGAAAACACCCATCAAATTTTACATAATTATCTTTAAAAAACCAATCGATTTGATTACTTAAACTTACAAAATTAAGATCTTCAAAATTTGAGAGGGAATAAAGGACTTACAAAATTCAAATCTAAATAAAATACTATCTTATCATATGATTATTCACCATAATGTAGCATGAACCATCTGAGCGGAGAAAATCCACTAAAACCCTTGTGACTTAACAAACCCACAGTCCACCAGAGCCAAGTAAACCCACCGATTGATTATTCACCATAATGTAGCCTGGACCATTGGAGCAGAGAAGATCCAATAAAACCCCTATGAGTTAACAAAAGGAAGTAGACCCATGGTGCATTCGAGCCAAGAAAGTCTAGCAAGTAAAACCAACCCTTATAAATCAACCAACCACTGAATAAAAGTAAAACCCTTAGGAGCATAGAAGGACCACTATTGAGTAAAACCTTTGAAAGATAAGAGAACGAGCAGAGAAGACCCAACCCCTTAGGAGCATAGTAGACCCACTAGTGAATAAAACCTTTGAAAGATAAGGTAAGGTGCCAAGAAGACCCAACATTGCATAGAGTCAAGTTGAATGGTTTATGATGCATGGTAAATTGAATTCAAAATTCAAATGAAAACATGGTAAGTGGAGCGTACAAGTTACAACAAAATATTATTAACTTTCTTTTATTTCTTCAACTAACCACACAACCATCCCTACCATCCCAACCTCATTGATTCTTTCATTTGTATACTCCCAGCCATGTGTATAGTCTATACTATACATTCAGTTTGGAAATCCTAAGGTTAGTTATGAATTATAATGGACTTTTTGATGCAAAAAAATTGTATTTCAGATTGTATTTGTGCATTTAAATTTGAATTTCGTACTTTACTTTTGCTTAAAATTCATTTTTTATTTGCAAATATGAATATAACTTAATTCACACATCACATAAATTCAAATATGAAAACTCTGATTAGTGTGGGTTTTTGGTTTTTTGGTTTATTTTGTTTCTTGGTTAAGTACCAAGTTGAGATAATGTGTGATTGTTTTCTCTCTGGGGATGGTCTATGAGACGTAGGAGTAGTTAAGAAAAGCATGATCGCACTATTGATCTTCATTGTATGTTGGGATGATAAAATCTTATAAGTAAATATCATGATAATCATGTGGACATTTTTCCATTAAAGAAGAAATTAATTTTTTACTTTGTCTTGAAATCACCCTTGCTTAACTTACGCCCCCCTTAATTGTTGTGTGGTTTTTTGGTTTTGTTCTTTGCTCTTACCTAAAGAAAGTTATCCTCCTTGACTTTGGAAGAATTTATTATTTAGTTGTTGAATTTGTCTTGAAAACACCCTTGCTTGACTTACGCCCACCTTAATTGTTGTGTTGTGGGTTTTTGGTTTTGTTCTTTGCTTCTTCCTAAAGAAAGTTAGTTGTCTTGAATTTGGATCCCCTCTTTTGACTTGTTTTTTTCTTGTTGATTTTTATGATTTAACAATTAATATTTTATGTTATAAAATATTATTTGTTTAAATTATTTAATTATTTAATTGAGTGGCTGCGACCCCTCTAGGATAGTTCTTCTTGGTATTTTCCATCTTTCTGCAGATCTCTTCTTGGTTATTATTTGGGGATTCTGGTTCTCCCTGTTGGTGTCTCCCTCCTCATTTTTTTGCTGGTGTCTCCCTCCTCATATCCTTTCTAATGCCACCCTGTGTATGTTTTTGTTCTCTTCTATTGTTGGTGCCACCTGTGTATGTTGTTGGTTAGTCTATTGATATTTTACCCTAAAAGTTCTTCTTGGCAATTTGTTCCAGGTGTCATGATGAGATCTACCCTGAGGGTTTGATAAATGATCCCTTGAAGATTTTTCTGAGCATATATCTAAGAGAATAGGAACAACATATCACCTAATATTGTTTCTTGTTTTAGTTTTAATTAAATGTTTTGTCAGTGATTGTTTTTAAGTAACTAATGTTTAAAAATTATTAAAAAAAATTTAGTTAGCTATTTTTTTTGTCCTTAAATTTTAACATGTTACACAGATTATCTTAAAAATTACCTTCTACTATTTACATAGATATAGATGATCTTCTACATGTCACATTTTTTTTTATATTTAAATATTTTCATATTCATTATATATAGCATCACAGTAAAAAATATAGTTATAGTTTTTTCAATATATGTATGTGATGCGTTGAAGTTGTTATAAATGATTAAATGCTTATGTTATAAATTTAATATTTGCATTTAGTGTTTCCATAAATTATGAACTTTCATATTCATGAATTTTCAAAGGATAGATATCGAGGCGAGATGTCGAGACAGGAGTCTCCAAACATTCCTCACAAACTCTCTAAACTACCCCATGAAGGAAGAAGAGGAACCCCTTCTTCGACTAAGACTCTGAGTGACCAACGACAATCTAGTCAGAGGATGAGATTATCAAATGAGTCTATGAATATATCACCTCAAGAATGTTCTCAAAATAGTGCTATGGATGTAGCCTTCTTAGATAGGTTGCACATTAATACTCCAAGATCGGAGAATGTAGGGAATACATCAGGACAAGAAAATATGTTTGGTAATTTTCTTTGATTTTGTATTTTCGTGTATTTATACATACATACATACATATATATGTGTGTGTGTGTGTGTTTTATATATGTTTTTTTTTATAATTTTATTATGTTAAATTATGTTGTTAAATGTTTTAATAACTTTCAAATGTGTAAATGTAGACAATGAGTTTAATGTGAGGGAAGATAATGAAAGAGAGAGTGGGTATCATGAAGATTATAATGTTGGTGAAGAGGGTGAAGGTGGATTTTTGAGGTGTTATCAAGAAACATAAGATTACACGCCTGCGTACACATATCCTTTAGATGTTGGTGGTGAGCTTCCCTGGGAAGGGATTACTGAAGCAATGAGCATCAAGCAATGTTAAGGTGTTCAAAGAAGGTTGGAAAATGATTTGAGGATCTTGGATCTCCCTCGGGAGAGTAAACAAATTTTGGAGATTGTTTTTCATTCATTGCAAAACTTTATGGATGCATATCAAAATATGGGGCCAGCGACTAACATTTTTATCGATTTCATAAGGAGACAAAAGTCAGAGGTGATGGGCCCTGATAAATGGGATGTAGTAAAAAGTAAAGTTTCAAAAGGAAATGAAATTTCTATGTTCAATTTCAAATATGGGACAAAGAGAAAGATGTTTAAGGTGCAATATTTTAAGCACCCCAACATAGTATGACATCTTTATAATATATTTTTGGAAGCATATGAGAAATTGTCATGGAATGATGAGGTTCCACATCACTTTTCTAGACAGTTTTATGCAGATTTTTTCATGGACATGCACCCTGATTATACTAGCCTACCGTCCAATTATTATGGGGCTAGTAAAGAATGAAAATATTGTAGATTTTAACCTTGTACAATATTTACTGCAAACAAATTTTTAGTAAAAGAATAGAAAATATACAATGGAAAATACAAACATTACACAAAGATTTTTCCCTGGGAAACCCAAACCGGGGAAACCAATATATTCTATATTCATTCATTTTGATACATTGTTTACAATAAAGTATACATAAAGGAGCCAACAGCATCCAAAAACCTAACCCAATGACCTGGATTAGTCAAAACCCCTAATTCTTTAAACTAAAATAGAAAACCATAGGCAAACACCCATGCACCGAAAAACCACCTCAATATGTAAGACATCTCCTGTGACACTACTACTCGTGCAAAGAATATAACACATACCCAACATTCTCCCACTTGTTTTTTTCTTTGCATACAGGGGGTTATAGGGTTACATAGTCAACAGTCCAGGGAAACAATGCCCATGGATCCTCTACACCAAGAGAACTTCTTGGTGCTCATTGATTTTGTTAATGAGTTTGCAACATTCTTCAAAGTGTCTACCTTCATCAACGATACTTTATTTTCTTCAATCATGTCTCTCACAAAGTGATATTGAATATCAATATGCTTTGTATTTGAATGATAAGCCAGGTTCATCTCCATAAAAAATGCACTCTTACTGTGACACTTTATCCTTACAGCTTGTTGTACCAACCCAATACCTGAACACAATATTTGTAACCACACTTCTACCTTACTTTCATGAGTGGTTTCCATGTATTCAACTTTTGTAGTTGAAAGTGCCACTCCAACCTATCTTTTTCTCATCCAACTTATTTCTCCTCCAAACAGGTTAAACACATACTCACTTATCGATCTTCTATGATCCAGATCTCCATCCCAGTATGCATCCATGAATCCATGTATATCCACCACTTTGTCCAATCCTGGTCTTCCTTCATAACACAATCCATAGCTAGCAGTTCCACACAAATACCTGAAAACCCTTTTTACTGTTGTCCAATGCTCCTTCCCTGGTTTTGACATATAACTGCTAAAAAATCCCACTGCATGTGCAATGTTTGGTTTAGTACAAACCATTACATACATCAAAATGCCAACTGCACTCGTATATGGAACACAAGACATGTCCTCCTCCTCTTCATGTGTCTTGGGACACTGATACAGAAATAAATTTACACCAACACAGATAGGAACCTTGACTAGTTTACATTCCTGCATATTAAACCTCTGCAATATTGTCTCAACATATTTTCTCTGATTTAACGAGAGTTTCCTCCTTTTCCAATCTCTTTTAATTTCCATGTCCAAACTGAAATTTGAAGCATTGAGATCCTTCATGTCAATTTTAGAGGACAACTGAGTTTTCACATCCTGGATAATCTCCTTGTTGTTTCCTATCAACAACATGTCATCCACATACAAGAACAAATAAATCAAATGATCACCAATTAATTTAAAATGCACACAATGATCCTCTTTGCTTCTTGTGAAGACAAGTCCCAGCATATAAGTATCAAATTTTTGATACCACATCCTTGGTGATTGTTTTAAACCATACATGGACTTTTTCATCTTCCATACCGGCTCCTTCTTTCCCTTGACAACATAACCTTCTGGTTTCTTCATATATATTTCTTCTTCCAGATCCCCATGTAGGAATGTTTTCTTCACATTCATATGTTCTACTTCAAAATCAAATGCAGCAACAACAGATAACATAAATCATATAGAGGTTAACTTGGAAATAGGAGAAAGAATATCACCAAAATCGATTCCCTCAACCTGGGAATAACCCTTTGCTACTAACCGAGATTTGTATTTATCCACTTTTCCTTCTGCATTCAGATTCTTTTAAAATACCCATTTTCTTCCAATGGGATTTATTCCAGTCAGAAAATCCACTAGATCTCAAGCCTCATTCTTATCAAAATATTCCATTTCTTCATCCATGGCCCTTTTCCAGAGATTTCCATCCTCTGAATCCACTGCCTCCCTAACAATTCTAGGATCATCATTAGTAATAGACAAAACAAAATTTGAACGAAAATCATATGGAGTATACCTTTCCATTGGCCTTTTTTCTCGAACCGATCTCCTCAATACTGGAGTATGAGGATATTCTTCTTCTGATTCATGTTCTTCTGTAGAGTCTAATTCATCATCCTTTAAATCAAGCTCTATTTTCTATGGTTCTTCCTTACTTGGTAGGAATTCATGTTTAACATCATCCTTCATTTCTCTAATTACCACATCTCGTCTCTACACTAGATTATTAGTTACTGGGTTCCAAATCTTATAACCTTTGAGAATATCTTTATATCCAATAAAGATACACTTTTCATCCTTCTTATCTAGCTTACTCATATTTTCCTTTGGAACATGAACATATGCATCACAAACAAATACCTTGAGATGTGTGAGAGAAATTTCCTTACCAGTCCATACCTCTTATGGAGTCTTGTCATCCAATGTTGATGAGGGTGATCTGTTGACTAGGTAACATGCAATACCCACTGCCTCTACCCAGAATTCTTTCCCTAACCCGAAACCACTGAGAATGCACCTTGCTTTTTCCACCATCTTCTTGTTCATCCTTTCTACAACTCCATTCTATTGAGGTGTATATGGAGTATTCTTCTACCTTGCTATACCGTACTTCTTACAAAATTCTTCAAATTCATTCCCCCAGAACTCTCCACCATTATCTGTCCTCAATGCCTTAATTCTTTTCTCTATTTGATTCTCAACAAGAGCCTTAAACTCTTTAAACCTTTCAAAGACTTCGGATTTCTTCCTGAGGAGATATACCAAAGTATTCCTTGAGAAGTCATCTATAAATAATATGTAGTACATAGATTTTCCCAATGATGGGACCGACACAGGTCCAAAAAAATCACTGTGAACTAGCTATAAAATTCCTTCTGCCCTCGTCACACCAGAGGGGAATCTTACCCGATTTTTCTTCCCATATAGACAATGTTCATAGAAATCAAAATCCAAAGAGAAGTTAGACATACCTTCAACCATACCTTTACCATGTAGTAGTCGAAGACCCTTCTCTTTGATATGCCCGAGTCTTTAATGCCACAACATAACCTTTTCTCTAGAGACTGTAGGAGTTATTTATTCTTCAGCTCCAATATCAGGAACAATGGAACTATTAAACCCATAACTAATATTGTTACCTTGCATCTTATACATATTTCCAAACCAAACTCCCTTCAGCAATACCATTTATCCTTGAACCATTATGCAGGTTTCCTTTTCAAATATTGTTTTTACCCCTACATCGTCCATTTTTCTTACATAAATCAAATTTCTGGCCAAACCTAGGATGTGAAGAACATGAGGCAGTTTTCTAATCGTTCCATATATGAGCCTCAAATTGACTTTTCCTTGTCCTATGATTCTGGTTGTTGAATCATCACCTAAGAAAACATTACCTCCATCATACCTTTCATATTCGCAGAACCACTCCCTGTGGGGATTCATATGAAAGGATGCACCAGAGTCAACCAACCATGCCTCATGATCCGCATGTGTTCTTGAATAATCTAAGTACACATCCCCTCCTTCTTCCTTGGAGGTCTTTTCTTCTATAGAAGGATATTCTTCAGATCCCTTCTTTTTCTTAGCTTTGGATCTACACTTCTTCTTGTAGTGCCCTTCTTTTACACATCTCCAACATACCTTTACAAAATTTCTGGGAAATTTATATCTACCCTTAGACTTAGATCTCCCACTTTATAACTTATATCTATTTCTTTCCTGGGAACGTCTTCTTGCAAAAAATGTGTATGTGCTATGTTCTTCCATATTATTCTGTCTCATCTCCTCCGACAACAAAGATGAGACCACTTCATCAAACTTCAAGGAATTTGTATTACTACCTATGGCCACAACCAGACTATCCCATGAGTCTGGTAAAGAACATTGTAAATTGATACATTTATCTTCATCCTAAAATTTTAATCTCAATAGATACTAACTGACATACCACAATATTGAAGGCGTTCAAATGATCTACCACCAAGTATCCATCTCGAATCCTCAGGTTATACAGCTTCTTTATCAAGAATATTTTATTCACTAGGGACATAGACTGATACAACTTCCCCAACTTGTCCCATAAATCCTTGGTTGTAGCTTCCTCTGACACATTCAGTAATACTAAATATGACAGAAACAATCAGATTGTGCTCTTTTCCTTCTGATCCAAATTTTTCCAGTCATCTGTTGAAGTTCCTTTAGGTGCAGTACCTGGATCTACTGCGATCCACTAATCTCTGTCCACCAACAAATCTTCCCTATTGAGCTTCCACACCTCAATACTTTTCCCATTAAACTTATGAATCTCCATTTTTGAATTTCTTTCCATTTTTTTTCACCTGAAAAATCAATACCACAGATCTCCCACTGTAACAAGGCTTATCACATTCTTGAGCCAAACCCTTGACCACAAAGGTGTCCCCCTGAAGCCAACAAAACTCTGATACCAAATGTAGATTTTAAACTTGTACAATATTTACTGCAAACATATTTTCAGTAAAAGAACAAAAAATATACAATGGAAAATACAAACATTACACAGAGATTTTCCCCTTGAAACACAAATCGGGAAAACCAACATATTCTATATTCATTCATTGTGATACATTATTTACAATACAATATAAATATAGGATCCAGGGGCATCCAAAAACCTAACCCAATGACCTGGATTAGTCAACAATCCTAATTCATTAATCGGAAATAGAAAACCATCGGTAAAAAACCATGTGCCTAAAAACCACCTAAATATGTGACACATTTCTCGAGGAAAAAAAATCGGGGGCATTGCCCCCAAACGCCCTGCACCCCCCAAGGGGGGGCCTACACATATGATAAAAAAGAGGCATATTAAAATGGGACATTGCAGAGGCCTCCACGACCCTTAACATCTCGTCCAATAGGGAAATTTGCCTCACATTCAGAGTTGTGAGCTACATCATAGGTTGGAAAAGAGGCTAGGAATGAAATTAGGGAAAATTTGGAATCATTTTTTTATGGTGTTGATATTGGTTTGAACCGTCAGAGAGAGGAAGTCAATTATTGAGACATTTTTGTTTATAAAACATATGAGGAGTTATATACCATGTCAGTAGAGGATATTGAGAAGTATGCAACATTTTTTCTTAATGGTTGGAAGGAGGTCATTCAGAATGATGAACCGAACATCGGATTGGTATGTGTTATAGTTAGTAAATGTTTTATGCATTTGAGGATAGATTACTTCGAGTTGTAAATCTAGATATATATCATTGTATCTATAGAAATAATTGAATTTTTATTGTCATTAATTGCATTTTGGACATATGTTAAATAAATCTCCGGTAAATAGGGACTTGACACCACAAGTTTAAATTTGGATGGGTTGAATCGGGTATGTGTTTTCTAGTATTCACATATGAGAACTTTAGTTTTCCAATCTCCAATATTTTGAATAAGATCAACAACATGAAATTTATGTTTTTGCATAAATGTGAACACATTGAATCCTAGATTTAGTTCTTAGTTGTGTTGTTCACAGATCCATATTCCATCTCCTACTACTTTGGCAGGCTTGTCCCAATTCTCATTGGGAGAGTTTGAAGAGGGTGAGAGTTCACAGGTATCATTGCATGTTGAAAACAAATTTAGTTATATATGAAAATTGCAATTTGTCATTTAAATTATTAATTTAAAAGAAGAATGTCTTAAACAATATATAATTTATTGAATCTTAGGGTATGGTGGGTAATTTATTGATATTCAAGTTGGCACATCACAGGTATTACATGTTTCAAATTTTAAAACTAAAATTTAATGTGTTATAATAATTTAAATTTAATTTTCTATTTTTCAAATTTGAAATGTGTTGTATAGGGCAATGTGGAGAAGAGAGTGCATGGGAGTGTTCTTGAACAAAATTTGGAGAAGGGAGTGTGGGAGATTGATATTTAGGAGGATGCATCCATACCTATGAAGGATGCGTCTATTCATGATGATTCTTAAATGTATGTTCATTGCACATTAGTCAGTTAATTTTCTTTTATGTTGGGACTTTTATATAAAAGTGTTCAAGATTATTTTTGTTGAGTATGCTTATATTTTTTACCTTTTTCAATTTTTTGTTTTCTCAAATTTTTAGTTTATCCTTTTCTATTCATAGGGTTACTCAACTAGTGTCTATATAACATTTCAACGCTTTGATCAATTATTTTGAAATATATAGAACCCCTATATAAGCTTATCGTCGTCTAAAATGGTACATTCAATCTTATTTATGTTTAGATCATGATGAAGACCTAATTTTGAACTTGAACATTTGATTATTTGAGAACAAACTCTATCCCACATCAGAAAAGGCGAAGTTTCTAAAATTTTTCAATTGCATTCCTTGCCTTCTTGTCCAAAAATGGCGTAGTATGGACATTTTTGTTTTTTGCATACAATGAAGTGAATTCCTTCTTGCCAGGGTATTGTCAAACTGTTAACCAATTTCTTAGTAACCACAAAAACCAACATTCAAGTAGATTTACAAATAAGCTATATACGTGCATGATCTCACTTATGTTTAGATCACGACGAAGATATATTTCAAAGAGAATTTGATTATATGTAATATGAATAAATCCCAAAGATGAAAGATTTAAATGGTTTTTGAAGAATGACTTAATATATGTGAAGCTTTCTATTTTCTTCATGTACATAAAGATTATATGAGAACATCTATTCCACCGCAAAAAGAGGATATAAGTATTTTATGGAAGAATGGTTTTTAAAATGGAGATTTGTGAATTTTCATAGATATAAGTAATTTCCTGGAAGAATGGATTAATATGGATATTTATGAATCCTTTAATTTGAAAGGGCATTTGAGTTAATTAGATTATATGAGAACATCTATTCCACTATAGAAGAAGAGATAAGTATTTTACTACTAAGTAAATATGGTCACTTGGCATGAGAACTTCACTTGAAGGATCTGAGACTTTATCCACGAGGAGATAAGTATTTTGTTGGAAGAATGACTTAATATGGAGATTTGTGAACTTCCTACATACACAACTATATTTATTTTCAGGGTATTATCCAACTCTGAACACAATTTTCCTCTTTAAAAACTTGTAATATTTTAGATAAGATTTTACATTATTGTTTAGATCATGTATGCTTAATATGGAGAGTAACTAGTTTGGAAGTTTTGGATCTTCTTGATGGAATTTTGGTTTAAAAAAAGTGCCAAAAAAGTGTAATAAAAAGAGAGATATAATCTTAAATCTTTGAAACTTCGGTTGGGTATGTTATTATTTCTTATTATTTATTTAATATTTAGTTAAAGTATATATGCTAATATGTGTTATCATGTTTTTTTTATTGTTTTTTATTGTTACAGATGTTTACATTATATTTGGTGGAAAGGAGTATGTTGGAGGATGAGACTTAACTCTTTTGGTATGTATGTCAATTTTTCTTTAATCACAACTTTTTTTATTTATCTAAAATGGTACACATGTACATTTTATTTTAAATTTGTAGATATATTTTATTGTAAATTTTTAAATTTTGAATTCAACAAATGTTTTCTTTTGGAGGTATAGTAATCTATCTTAAAGCGATGGCTTAGAGTCCAAATTTTTGGAATTAAATGTTTTAATCAAGCCTCTTAGTTTTTTTTTATGATCCTAAAATGGATTTGGAACCTATGTATTTGGTGGTGTAACTATTTAAAATTTCATTATATATATATATGATATTTTTGGAACTCAAAATATCAATTTATTGTTTCATCTTTGATTTCTCTTATATTGTTTATGGTGGTGGAATATATTGTTTATTGTTTCATCTTTGATTTCTCTTATATTGTTTATGATGGTGAAATATATTGTTTATTCATTTATAAATAGTCAATAGCTTATAATTTCAATTTTTTTATCAAGGCCCTTTTCCAATCCTGATTAAATATCATCCAATGAAATGTCGTCTTTTTATCTCTTCTAGCACTTCTCTCAGACCTTGTAGGATAATTACGAATGGTTGTCTTGGCATCCCCGGTTGTTTAGGTATGTCTTGTAACTATGAGAAGTATCTCTTGCTATACTTCTGGAATTTATTGTGTTGAGACCACAATTGGAGTGGATACACTTCATGTTTAGGTAAATTGTGACTTGTTTCTCCAGAGGTATTTCAAATATGGTACTCATGTCTTGAATAGTATGCAATGGTTCTCATACAAATAATAAGAACATATTGGTTTCATATGTTACAACTATCCATTGGGTTCCCATAATTAACTGCATTGATATAACTACATTGCTTAGAGATTATGAAGTAATGGGAATCATATAGATTATAAAAGTTGTAAGTTATTATTTACACTACTCACTCTACAATGTGCCTTAATTTACCATAGCTAAGCTCTGGATCATTACATACGCTTAGACTGTATCAAATCCATGAACATAGTACATGAAACCTTTATAGGGTAAGCGTGTTAGGTATATTATAATATTACACTAGACTAATACAAGTGTTCAAAGTGTGTTACGAGGAAAATATCTCTATGGCTAGGGTAAACCACAACAGATGGAAATGACTACAAAAATCAACTCTCCTCTCAAGTATGATGTAAAAGAAATATGCTAGCAAGACAAGATAAAAGGCCTACCTCGTCCAGACGTTTGATGAAGTCCATCGTTGAGCACTTGACCCAAAGCAATATACCTACAACTAGTCCTCAACAACCAAGCAAAGCAAGCATATGGTGATATTATATAATGTTATCACATTCAATATCATAATCCATTAATAAACATGACAAATACGCTCATGAAATAATAATTTGAATATTTGCAAGTTATCAATTGGACGGGAAAAGAGTATTTCTATTAATATATGATCAACAGAGGTGAAAATGTTACAACATTCTGTGTCGACATGGTTCAGAACCGAGAAACTAATTTCCTTCCACCTAGGCCTCCACCACTTCAATCCTCCACCAAAGGCAAGATCATAAGAGAGAAACACAAAGGTTCTCAATCAATAAGGGAAGAGATTGGGGGCTGAAAACTGTGTTCAGAATTAAAAGAAAAAGGGATGCAGACTCAATATGAAGTAAATAATTCCTCCATAGTAACTTTGCTCTCAAATTTGAATTCTTTTTTCGTCTTTCCATAGCTCAGAATTGGCCCATTTATAGCCTTCAAAATGGAACTGAAGGGCCGAGTCAGAACATTTATAGTATATGAAAGGCCAAGGATCATAGATCTCTTATCGTGACGTGGAAACCTGACATAAATTTTCATTTTCTGGCACAAATCCCGATGTACACGAGCTCTAGAGGAGCATCCTATGTATACACATGATGTATAGTAGGCAAGATGCATACATGTGGAAAAATATTTATTTTTAGCTCTAGATTTTACAAACAGGGAAGATAAGTCTCATGGGGAAATGGAGAAAGGCCTTCTGTGCAAGATTGCATAGGGTGAGGAAAATATTTCTATAACAGATTCCCCCTAATGTGTGACATAATATGAGTATTTGTGATGGCCGAAATACATTAAAAAAAACACAGAAGTGGAGTGATGGGGAACCAACTGGAAGAACTAGTTGCTCCTTACATTCTGCACTGACTTTGCATACATGCCTTCCAATAGAATTACACTGAAGATCCATGTGAAAATATACAAAACAAGTGTTTGTGGCAAATACAAATGCGGTTACATAGGCAAATACAAATGCGGTTACATGCCAATAAATTTCATAGTTGCAAACAAGGCCTAGTAGAACCAGTCTCAAAACCAATATGAAGATATCTGTATACAATGGAGTACAATCTGATCTCCCATGATCACTGAAGTCATATAGGTATTGGTCCAATGAAAAGGAAGACACAACTCAGGAAAGATGCGGATACATAGTGATGTCTTCAAGTCTTCTACATAATCTGCCAAGGGTGCAATTCTACCTCATGTGAATAAATGAGTTGAGGTTGAACACAATGAGACATCGTTTGATTACCAGTCATTGAGGTATATTGTTAACAAACATGAGACAACCTACCAATAATGAAAGTAGGTATCAAGGCACCGAGTACATTCTTACAAGCATGAATAAACGATTCAGTGTTGAGCACCTGAAGCATCCATCGATCAAGAAACATTGTATTCCCAACTGTCTATGGTGAGAGAGTCTGCCACTAATGACTACAAGCCTCAAGGTACTCATAAGACTCTAGGTCCCGTTTCCAGAATAAATGAGTTGAATTCGATGGAAGGAGACCCACTGAAATGAGAGAATTAAGGAATCTCTCATTAGTTAGCACGAGGTACAAAGCAAGAGCTTCATGATTTGGTGGAAATTGGATGAAGAACATGTTCACGAACCAACGACCCTGTGCATCTTTCACGTGTGCCAAGTGAAAGGGGTACATGAAAAAGACCCTTTGAATAGTAGTCAATGATGAAAAATGCTTACAAAGGTGAGGAAGCCAACAATAAGGCTAATGGCATCCAAGACACTACATGAATCCCAATGTGTGAATAGATGTCTTGTCGTCGAACACAAGGGAAACCACCCAATCACGACCAATGATGAAGTGTCGACTGTTGGGTTCAAGGTTACCTACCAATGATGAAATTATGACTAGGGTGCATGATAAGACTACAGTATCATGTGACTCTGAGACAAATTGAGGGTATGGCCGACATGCAAAGTCAAGAGTTCTGAGGAGTGGCCAACATGCAAAGTCAAGATTTCTGAGGACTGGTCGACAAAGGTTGATAGACTTCCTTTGAACAAGAGCATGAGACATATGGAAGGCTCATACAACATAGAATTAATGATGAAATTATGAGATGCAGGAGGCATCAACGAAATTCTCTATAGGGACTGGAAGAGTAACTAGGGAGTAGAGAAGACTCTGTAACGATCTCAACTTCCTAAGGCCATGCTAATCCCAAAATTATGATGAAAAATGGACTCAATAACTTTGTTCTTTGTTCAAAGGAGACATGACTGCTGCCAATACAATATAATACTCCCTTCCCACCCATATTTTTTTGTTTTTTCATAGACAAATGAATGCTACGATACATAGGAGGAATGTAACACACCCACCACAGGGCTAGAAAATTTTCAACTTTTTCCTTTTTTTCACCGAGGAACATAATCCCCTGAATACCTATGGGGCCTGATACAGACCTTGCCATCCCTTAACCATACTCATATGATCGGTGTCTAGGACCACAGGCCTTATCGGAAAGGTGCTCATCAGCTTTCATGATTCAAGAAATCGCGACACATGTATTTCCTTTTCTCTCTTGTCTCTCGAAGTGACGAAATACGAAGGGGATCAATAGTGTGTCATAACTAAAAATGCCTCAGATTAAAACATGTCACTCCACCTTTCGGGGTTTACTCCATCGGGATTTCGGCATGTGTGACGACAAGAGGTCTTGCAACTGGGTTTCCTGGGAAGCGAAACTCCGAAACACCAAACTCTAACATGATTCACTATTTCGGGGTTTCCTCCATCGGGATTTCAGGATGTGCGATGATAGGAGGTCTCGCACCTGGGTGTCTCGGGAGTCGAAAACGAAATATGATAACTTTTCCACACTCTATCTTTCGGGATATCACAAGTCGGGATTTCGGGACTTGCGAGTGCAAGGAAACTCGCACTTAGGTACCCCGGGTGCCGAAACACCGAAATGTCCTAACCCCTCCACACGCTGGCATTTCGGGTTTTCATGAATCAGAGTTTTGGGACTTGCAAATACAAAGGAGCTCACCCTTAGGACATTCCGAATGCCGAAATATCGAAATATCTGGATTTAGCCATACAATGTTATTTTGGGATTTCACATATAAGGATTTCGGGAGTCATGAGGACAAGGGTTATTACCTTCTGATCTCCTAGGTGCCGAAAAGATGAAACGCTTATCGGCCACAACCCGTATTCTACAGCTGGATGGTCCAGGTATTCCCATGGGTCTTGAAATCGACAGTCCCAATTTATTCGCTACTTACAAAGGTTAAAATGGGGTCGAGGCATTAACACCTGCGTTCCTTCATCCAATTTAATCGTCGTAATAGACCTTAGATCCTCCGAAAGGATCTCGTTCTTTCATTTAGCAAGAGGAGGGGTATCTTGGGTACCGAACCTACGAAACATCACAACTCATCCATGCTAGTTCATTTTGAGGTTTCTCTAATCGAGATTTCGGGACTGGTGAGTACAAGGGAACTTACCCTTATGTGTCTCGGGTACCGAAATGCCGAAACATCACCACGAATCATGCTATACTCATTTTGGGGTTTCGCAAGTTGGGATTTCACGCCTGGAAATTACAAGAAAAATCGACCCTTGGGTTTCTCGGTTGCCAAAACACCGAAATAACGAGCTCTAAAAGACCCACTCTCTCTCATGTAGGGTTTTCAAACTTAGGCCTTAAGGTTCTTCATCGGGTTCCTGGGCAGATTTCCACCAGGTTTTATGACCAGACTGAGAGGTTTTCTTAAATCCCTGAGTTGTTAATGTCTGTGATAGATAATAAGAAAATTCAGGATTTTACCAAGGTGGTAGTCTTTTCAGGGAACTTACCCCAACTCTAGAATGTAAGGAAACAATCCCAAGAGGGTGTCCCTGTGGGGAATCTATCTAGGGCAGCATGAGAGGTAAATAAGGGGAACAAATCTCTCGAGAACAGACTTGAAAGCTGACTTCGTTCAAATACATACATACATACATACATACATACATACATATATATATATATATATAAACCGAATGTGGTCATTCTAACATAAGTATACAACCACCATTTCCGATCAAAACACCATGCAGACATTTCTACACAGAAACCATTCATAAGTGTTCAAACCATGAGCATATATTCCAAGATATTCAATATAAGACACAAGATATAAAACACTT
>SNQJ01S0026854.1:18379-43797 GCA_010110895.2 Picea sitchensis | reverse complement strand
TTGTCTATAATCTATACACAGTCTAAGGGTACTGTTCTTCTTTTTCACAAATAGGACTGGTTCTCCCCATGGAGACACGCTGAGCTGGATATAGCCCTTATCCATCATTTCTATTAATTGCAATTTGAGTTCAACTAACTCGGGCGTGCTCATCCGGTAGGGTGTCGTAGACACCGGCACCGCTCCCGGTGCAAGTTCTATCGAGAAGTCAATGTCCCTTCTCGGAGGTAAACCTGATACCTCTTTCGGAAATACATCTTTGTATTCTCTCAGGGTAGGGTGGTCTTTGAGGCTTGGTTTGTCACCTTCAATAGTTTTCAACACCTGTATTGCATATAGGGGACACCCTTTTTGACAATACTTTCTCATTTGCAGAGCTGATATTTGTCTCACCGAGATAGGTTTTTGGATCCCTTGAAGGGTTGTCCTTTTCCCTTCTTTGCTTACACATTCTAAATTTTTATGGTAACAGTCCAATATGACTTTATGGGTGGCTGGCTAGTCCATACCAATCAATATATCATATGATCCCAGAGGTAATATGTTAAGGGTTGCTTGGGTGGGGAATTCACCCAATGTTAATTGGCAGGTTGGTATGACCTCCGCTACCCTTCTTTTGGTGCCAGTGGCTAACTGTACCAACCATGGCTTGGTAGGTTTTTGTGGCTGTAGTTTACACTTATCAAAAGCCTTAGGGGATATATAACTCAAATTTGAACCAAGGTCAATCAAAATAGACACTAGGTAGTTGGAAATTATAACTTCTATTTCTACCACTGAAGCTTGGTGGTCAGCTTGGTTATTATCCAAGGCTGCATAAATTTGTGGCACACTCCTGGCCACATCATTGACAATGGTAGCTTCTTGGATGTTGTAAATTCTCCGACTATTCTGTTGTCGGTTTGGACAGTATCTCAATAGATGTTCTTCTCCACAACCCCAACATTTCAAAGATTCTCTCTTTGGGTTATCAGTCATTACTGGGGCAAATCCATAAAGTTTATTTCCTCTCAAGGAGGGAAAGTTCTGTTGGTGTACACTTTGGGCTGGGAATCTCATCCTTGAGTTCTTTTTATATTCCTTAAATCTTGGGGATTTAAACCCCTTTTTCTGGAATCCTGAACTATTCTTCTACTTCCAGGCTTCACGAGGTTCTGTTCGATGTCCAAGCTGCTCATAACAATATCTTGCCTTTCAGATAGTATCTTCTAGGGTCTTTGGTTCGTCAAATTAAATTCTGTTCTGATAGTCCTTAGGTAGTCCACTGATGAATCGTTGCACCTTTTCCTTTTCTACCGTTATGTAGGGTACATACCTCAACAACTCGAGGAATCTACTGACATATTCCTCTATGGTGAGTTTCCCCAGTTTAATTTCATAGAATTATTTAGTTTTTTCGTCGAAATCTTTTTTTTTTCAGGAAGATACTTCTTCCCGAAGTATTTCTCAAACCGTTCCCAAGGCAGGTCTTCTTCGTGAATCCCTTTTACATTCTTAAGGTCTTCCCACCAAATGGAATCCTTTTCGTTCATGTTGAAGGTGACCACTCGAGCCTTAAAATTTTCTGAGAAGTCATGGGCTCTGAAATACTTCTTTAGTCCAAACGGCCAGGCCTCTTCTTTCTCTCCCTTCTTTATTTCACTGTCGAAGGAGGGTGGTTTGGCCTTCCTTAATTCTTCAAATTTATGACCCTTGGAAAGCTTTCACTTCTTCTGTCTTCTTCGGGAATAAGAACTAGTTCTACTTCTAGAAGAGCCCTTTGAACCGCCAACTTCCTTCCCAGAGGAATCATCCACCGCTTGTACCTTACCTCTAGGATGGACCTTTTTCGAGGTGCTCCTCTTAGTGTGGTCACTGATATGACCATGTTTCTGTGTCTTAGGTTCATGCTGCATTTGTCTTTGTAAGTCAGATAAGCTCTGCAATAAAACTGCATTAATTTTCATTTGGTTCTCTTATTCTTTCATCATCCTCTCATTGTCAGCCTTGGATCTTTGTAATTTGACCATGAGGCTCTTCACAGTCTCAGATAGATATGGAGGGGTCCCTACAACCCTCCTTTCGTCAGATTCTTCGTCTCTATTGTGGGAGCCCTCCCCCACTTCATGGCGAGTCACCATTTTATACGTCTGTAATTTTCCGTGGTTGATCGTCCACTTAGGTGCAAAAGACAAACACTGGTTGTTAGTCAATATTTATATTTATTTATAACCAGTACATAATTCATATTTTCACATGTATACACACACAATAGGAGTTTTCTTTCTTAACTTCGACTTTTTTTTATTAGGAAGGTTGGGATAGGGGGGTTACTCCTTTTAGGATTGTTCCGAACGAAGCTTCTACGCAACTCGTTCATGAGCCCAAGTAGGCCAAGTGTTGTAACCATGCTCTGATACCAATTTGTAATACACCCACCATGGGGATAGAAATTTTTTGAATTTTTCCTTCTTTTCACCGAGGAACAGAATCCCCCGAATACCTATGGGGCCTGATGCAGACCCTGCCATCCCTTAACCGTACTCATATGATCGGCAGCTAGGACCACAATCCTTATCGGAAAGGTGCTCATCGACTTTCACGATTCGGGAAATTGCGACACGTGTATTTCCTTTTCTCTCTTGTCTCTCAAAGTGCCGAAATCTGAAGGGGACCAATAGTGTGTCATAACTAAAAATGCCTCAGATTAAAACATGTCACTCCACCTTTCGGGGTTTACTCCATCGGGATTTAGGGATGTGTAACGACAGGAAGTCTCACACCTGGGTTTCTCGGGAGACGAAACTTTGAAACACCAAACTCTAACATGCTTCACTATTTCGGGGTTTCCTTCATCAGGATTTCAGGATGTGCGATGACAGGAGGTCTCACACCTGGGTTTCTCGGGAGCCGATACCGAAATATGATCAATTTTCCACACTCTATCTTTCGGGATATCGAAAGTCAGGATTTCAGGACTTGTGAGTACAAGGAAACTCGCACTTAGGTACCCTGGGTGTCGAAACACCGAAATTTCCTAACCCCTCCACACGCTGTCATTTCGGGTTTTCGTGAATCAGGGTTTTGGGACTTGCAAAAACAAGGGAGCTCACCCTTAGGATATTCCGAATGTCAAAATATCGAAATATCGGGATTTAGCCATACCTTGTTATTTCGGGATTTCACATATCGGGATTTCGGGATTAATGAGGAAAAGGGTTCTTACCCTCTGATCTCCCAGGTGCCGAAAATCCAAAACACTTATCGGCCGCCACGTGTATTCTATAGTTGAACGGTCTAGGTATTCCCTTGGGTCTTGAAATCGATGCTCCTGATTTCTTCGCTACTTACGAAGGTTAAAAAGGGGTCGAGGCATTAATGCCTACGTTCCTTCATCCAATTTAACGGTCGTAACAGACCTTAGATCCTTCGAAAGGATCTCATTTGTGCATTTAGCAAGAGGAGGGGTATCTTGGGTACCAAACCTCCGAAACATCACAACTCATCCATGCTAGTTCATTTCGGGGTTTCGCTAATCAGGATTTCAGGACTGGTGAGTACAAGGGAACTTACCCTTATGTGACCTAGGTACCAAAATGATGAAACATCACCATGAATCAGGCTATACTCATTTCGGGGTTTCGCAAGTCGGGATTTCACGCCTGGCGAATACAAGAAAAACTGACCCTTGGGTTTCCCGGTTGCCAAAACACTGAAATACCGAACTCTAAGAGACCCACTCTCTCTCATGCAGGGTTTTCAAAATTAGGCCTTAAGGTCCTTCATCGAGTTCCTGGGTAGATTTCCACCAGGTTTTATGACCAGACTGAGAGGTTTTCTTAAATCCCTGAGTTGTTAACGTCTGTGATAGATAATAAGCAAATTTAGGATTTTACCAAGGCAGTAGTCCTTTCAGGGAACTTACCCAGTTCTAGAATGTAAAGGAACTATCCCAAGAGGGTGTCCCTATGGGGAATCTATCTAGGGAAACATGAGAGGTAATTAAGGGTAACAAATCTCCCGAGAATATACTTGAAAGATGACTTTGTTCAAATACACACACACACACACACACACATATATAAACAAAATGTGGTCATTCTAACATAAGCATACAACCACCATTTCCGATCAAAACACCATGTAGACATTTCTACACAGAAACCATTCATAAGTGTTCAAACCATGAGCATATATTCCAAGATATTCAATACAAGACACAAGATATAAAACACTTATCATAAAAACCCCTCTCAATAGTTGCATCAAACTCGGTGTTTTTATGATAANGAGGGGTTCTCGTTTCCACCCAACTGTAGGCTCAGTGACTCTGAATGGATTTACCACTTGCCACCCCCGAGATAGACCACGATGCTTGAGACTCTCTGTCTCGGTTATTCAACGATCGAGAATGAAGGTTATTGTCCTTCTTCTCTTCTATCGCTCACTCTGTATTTTGTTCCAGAGTTCTTCCAATCTCTTTTCTACGATCTCCCCCTCGTGTCCCCTCCCACATCTGTTACCTTCCTTTTCTTTCCCGGTGAGGCTGCGTGCAGCATGAATTCCTCCGCAGTGGTCAGGTTTGAGGCCTCTGGGGATGGGTAGTTCATCCCCATCCCTCATTAACTCATGAGGAGCCTCTTCACCTACCATCCTGGTGAGTAATTCATTTTGGGGCCAACGAGCCGCTCTTGGTTCTCCGAGCCAGTGAAGACCAAATATGGTATTGGTTTCGGTGGAAGTTAATGCCACCATTCCAGGTGCCTTCCACCACCTTTCTTCAGCCATCGTGGTCTCTTTTTCAGCACATCCCCCTCTCAATAGTCTTGCATCACATATATATTTATATATATAATGTTAATTTACATTCGTCGACTTTGTATACTAAGGTCCATTCAAAATCACACATTCACATCTTTGAGTTTGCCATAGTTCTTGGCCATCATAATTATTTTTACAGACTGGGGGAAATAGGGTGTTACAAGGAAACAAGTGTCGGAAGTAAGAAAAACTAGTTCCAGCGGTGGAACGTACCTATGCTCAATGCAAGGAGATGCAAGTGAGAGATGGGTACTCAGGGGAATGTTCCATCCTAGGTATAGGGTGTCAACTTGCGAAGGATATGAACAAGGCTCTTCTTGGTTGAGGATGCAAAAAATACCGAGGAAAACGGTTTATAACGCAAAGCAAGAACTGACAATAGGTTCAATACTGCAAGTAAGGGAATGAGATGCAATCACAAATTAATGCCAAAAAATTTCATTTTTTATGAATTTAGTCTACTTCATGTGAAAAAGGGATAAACGTGCCAAATATACATCCTTTCAAATCCAATTTACAAGTGTGAAAGAGACAAGCTCACTTGGCAATCTTTTAACTTTTTGAAAATGAGTTTGAAAAGAGATTAACTAAGACTCACAACCTTTCAAGTCCAATTTAACGAGTGTGAAAGGGACAAATCACTCGACAATATTTTCTCTTTTTGAATGAGTCGGAAAATATCTTAACTCAGACTCATTTGGTAGATTCTAGGTGACAAATCACGAGGGGAGGGGGGGCAAGGCTCCCGTGAAAAACTTTTGTGGAATGACAGTATCTTACGAATAGTTGAAATAATCTTGGGAAAAACCAAATCTCTCCAAGTCGATGAGGATAAATAAATAGTGGAGGATGTAGTCTCTGTGATATATCAGATAATGTCCCTTACTGGAAAGGACATAGGCGGGGGCATTGGATACCCCACAATACCGTCCCAATCGAAGGGGATCTCTTCAAGACATGGAGGGAGAGAACTCAGAGAAATTAAATCTCTTTCTCGTTCAGAAGGTGCAGGATCAAGAATGTTGGCGAGATGGTTGAAGGAAGCATCACCCTCCATAAAGAGAGTAGGATTGACCAGAGATTTCACTGGTACGACCACTTCTTCAATTCTAGGTTGAAGAGGATGCGTGATAACAGGGATAGGGGGAACACTAACCTCAATGATGGGGGTCTACTCAAGAGATGATTGCAGTGGAATTACTGCCATTTCAATCAAAGGAGAAACAGGGTGTGGGGAAACCACATATGCCTCAGAATCTGAAGGGACCTTAGGTGAGCCCCACGCTTCTAGTATCCTAGCAGTAGCTGGACATAAACGATTAAGGTGATCTCCTTCGCAAGTCCTACAAAGGAATTTAGGATTACGTCTGAGACTTCTAGGCTTCTCAATGCCCCTAGCGTCGTTCATAATGGTTGATGACATGCCTTCAACATGACTAGTAGAGGCGAGATATTTATCTCCTACGTGATGTGTAGAGGTTGGAGATGTGACATTACTATGACTCATGGAAACTAGAGTGGTTCTCCTAGCATGGCTAGCAGTGACTTGGTGCGGGCTGTCAACATGACTCACAGAGGTTGTTGACTCATCTCCAGCATGACTGACAGAGGTTGGTGATAGAGCTCTAGTATTAATGGTAGTGATTGGACAAGCGGTGAGTTGTGGCATTTGATACCAAGGTCCAGGGAAAGATTGGCTTTGAAACATTGCAGGACAGGAAGGGTCCTGGTTTATCCCCTATCCCTGTTTGGAAAGGTAGTATCCTCCATTTAATTGATTCAGACAGGTTTGAACATGCATCATCACTGAAGTCTGTGATGAGAATGAATTATGATAAGGAATATTCAAGTGAGGATATAATTTTTCCCCTTGTGAAGGGGTTTCGTGAAGAGGGTATCCTGAACCATAAAACTTATTCTCCCCATATGAAACACCCAGGGATACATGAGGACCCGTCATGGGAAGAGTGTTCGAAGGAAACAACATGGCAGATGAAGGATACAAATATGGGGTGTAGTGAGTATAATAAGAACCCATTTGAGTATTGGCTCATGAAAGAGAATAGCTAGGACTGGATATGTAAGAGGGGAGGTTCCAACCTCCCATTGTGAAATTTGGTTGAGGGACATGACTCATATCAAATGAAGACGTAGATATTGGGGCCATGGTGCCCCCATATCCAATGCTGGGATTCATATAAGTGGACCAGGGAGAGGATTTCAAGGGTGAAGGCATATCAACAGGAGAATGACTAGAGACCCAAGGCACATACTGAGTGCCATAGTTCTGCATACCATTATGAAAAACAAAAGGATTCGTCCCCATGAAATGAGTAGGCATCATGGGCTGGGTAGCAGTAAATGAGGGAGCTAAAAGAACTCCACCATCCATGATAATAAAAACTCATTATAGACTCCTAAGGCCAACTAGTAATCAAAGAGAACACCAAAATTCAAACAACCAATATACATACAAACGGGGTAAAGTGGCTGAGAGTGGCCTCCCTCCCTAAAGAAGGTATTTCTCACCCAAGAGAGGCCTGAGACTCCTTGATAAATATCGAAGGTAAAAAAATCAATTATAAGGGCCCTCGTGGTCTTAACAACCAATTGATCAGATCCCCCCAAAGAGGTAATCCTCCATAAAGGTTGTGTGTTTTCTGACCCTTATCTGACCCAGGATACCTGCATAATAACCCCTACAAGTAAACTGTGTGGCACCTAAGTCAAGCTACTAATAAACCATTGTATAGCCGATGCATAGGCGAGCCGTCCTAAGTCAGGTCCGCCATATGGGAAGGGTAGAAAAGCCCGAAACCTTGAAAGTACTACCTCTCATGGAGGTAAAGGCACTAGCAATATCCCCAGATACGAATAGATCCCCATAAGTATCTCTGATGCTAAGAAGGTATCGGGGGGATATTCCTTCAACCAAACTTGCACTACCTCGTGATTAACTCCGATGTGAATGAAGCCTCCTGATATTACCAATTATACAATGGATTTATCCACTCCCTTTCTCAGACACATATGTTGATTTAATTGCCTTGGAGAAGTTTACTCACAAAATCCTATTCCAAGGCACTAAATCCTAACCTAGTTTGTGCACCCTAGAAAATAAAATCGTGACTAATCAATTTTAAATTATAGCGTTAATTTTAGTGGTTGTGATTACTCAAAAAAGTATGGTAGTGAAACTCATGATGTTATGACTCTGCAAGAAAAGTAAATATGAAAATAATGCAAAGTCCTAACTTTAACTTTCAATGAATGATATGCTTCTAAAAACCAATGCAATTTTCAATTTCAACTCTGCAATTATGAAGTAAAAATTAAAGCTTTCATTATATGCACTAAGCTAATGACAAGGACTCAAAAGACCAAAATTCCAAGCAATGCTAAATGCCTATATTTTTTTGTATTTTCAATATAATAAAAATGAAAATGCATGGAGTGAAAAACAACTTGATATATAACTCTACTGTGTATAGAAAGAGATAACTCAAGTAGGATACCAAGCAGTGAAACAACTATCCCAATGTACAAGGACAATCAAAATGAAAATATGATGAGAAAGACTTCGCCCAGAAATTCAACCAAATATAGGTTTCATATAATCCCACTAGCACTTAATAGGAACTACAGATACCCAAGAAGGCTCAACAAACATCAAATCCAACCCAGCAACCACCAGACCAATAAAACAAGCAAGGAAAACTGATGTACACGACTATTTAGGAAAACAAAGTGTATATACACAGCTTGTAGAGGGACAACCTACGTATGTACACGACTCTCAAGGAAAAAATCATGTATATGTTTCAAAAAACATGGCCAGGCAAGGGAGAGGGATGATAACTCAGACCTAGAGTGAAAAGAGGTTTTCAAGCAATGATACGACAAGAAACAAAATAGGAACGAGATAAATCTAAGGAGAAAAGTACTCCAAACCCTAAGAAAGAAGATTCATTCCCCAATATGGTCGCCAATTTTGTTACGAGGAAAATCTCTCTATGGCTAGGGTAAACCACAACAGATGAAAATGACTGCAGAAATCAACTCTCTTCTCAAGTATGCTATGAAAAAAAATATGTTAGAAAGAAAAGATAAAAGGCCTACCTTGTCCAGACGTTCGATGAAGTCCACCGTTGAGCACTTCACCCAAAGCAATATACCTGCAACTAGTCCTCAAAACCCAAGAAAGAAATCATATGGTGATATTATATAATGTTAGCACATTCAATAGCATAATCCATTAATAAACATGACAAATACTCCCATGGAATAATGATTCAAATGTTTACAAGATATCAATTGGACGAGAAAATAGTATTTCTATTAATATATGATCAACATAAGTGAAAATGTTACAAACTTCTGTGTTGGCATGGATTAGAACCTAGAAACTAAGTTCCTTCCAGCTGGGCCTCCACCACTTCAATCCTCCACCAAAGGCAAGCTCATAAGAGAGAAACAATGAGGTTCTCAATCAATAAACGAAGAGCTTGGGGGTTGAACACTGTGTTCAAACTTAAAGGACAAAGGGATGCAGACTCAATATGAAGTAAATAATTCCTCCAGAGTAACTTTGCTCTCAAAGTTGAATTCTTTTCTCCTCTTTCCATAGATCGGAATTGACCCATTTATAGCCTTTAAAATGAAACTGAAGGGCCGAGTCAAAACTTTTCCAGTATATGGAAGGCCAAGGATCATAGATCTCCTGTTGTGACATGGAAACCTGACATTAATTTTAATTTTCTGGCACAAATACCGATATACGTGGGTTGTAGTGGAGCAGCCTACATATACGCATGTTGTATAGTAGGGAAGATGCGTACATGTGGAAAAATATTTATTTTTAGCTCTGGATTTTACAAACAGGGAAGAAAAGTCTACATGGGGAAATGGAAAAAGGTCTTTTGTGCACGATTGCATAGGGTGAGGCAAATATTTCTATAACAGAGTGTTCACATTATGACCAATGCTTGGCTTAAACAAAGGATGAGTAAGCTATTCCAGTAATTAGTCACACATAGTGTAATGACCCCACCATTACGACACCCAAGTGACATACACCTGACAATTTTTTTTTATTTCTTTTCAATGCGTTAGGAAAATTAAAACACCATAATAATTGGCAGCATCGTCGACGATCATCAAGGAGTTATAAAATTCAATTAAACCAACACAAGTAATATAAAATTCGATGGCGCAAGAGAGCATAATTACTAATCCATATAGCAAAGACATAAGTTGAGGCGCAATTCTACTTATTTAAATTTTTAGGTGCAAACAACATCTACTTAACTCCCAGACGCGGATTTAAATCATTCATCGAAATACCATTATCAACATTATTATCTCAAGGTGTATGCATGATCTGATTACAATTTAAAGACAAACGACATCAACACATCATGCAAATATAATCTAAGGACTTAGGAATCATACATCAACATTATTTAGTGCGCGCCATTAATCTAAAACTTAATCATTTGTCGGCATTCAGCATTTAAGGTGCCATAGTAAACTATCCCTTAAATCATGGCACAACAACAAGCAAGTATTCAATCGATCATACACCTAAGTTATTCACGACGCTACTGTAATCTAGTTCTAATCAATCATGCATCCTCTATAATTATTGGTGCCATAGGAAACTAGTTATTAATGCCATCATTAATTTCATTACACATATGGAATTATATATCTGGCATTAATTTCATGACAAAAGATTTATCATCAGCTTAATTTCATGACGCAGGGGTAAGCAAGTTCTTTAACCAACACTCATCAACTTTTTGACACGACGTAAGAGTATTCGTCAGTTTATTTCATGGCACCGAGAAGTATAAACACATAACGAATCATACTTCACCTTAAATTCATGGCATGCTAGTAGTCATCAAATAATTGTGGTGATACAAAATTCACTAATAAAACATCCTTCAATTGATGCACTTACCAACAAGAAGCATTCTAGCATAACCTACCATAACTAGATCGTCCTTCTCACCTATCATCACCTAATCAAGAGACAACAAGAGATTATATGATACTTAAAATCTTCCAGCTAAAAAGGAAGTGAGTGAGTAAGGGGGATTTACATAGGGGGTGGCGAGAACCGTAAGAGAAAAGATGACTACAATACATGCAGTACAATAATTACAATAGAATGCGTTATGCAAGTGATAGTAACCAGAAACAACTCCATAATTTACTATAATACTGAATAATTATAGATGGTTTACGTTATATGCAATATAAAAATAAAACAGGGTACAAGAAGGTTTAGTCGATAGCGCCACTAGTTTGTTCATGTTCAGCAACCTGCTTCCATAAGCACTTATGTAAACTCTACAAAACGCCCAGGCACACACCATTCAGGAAAGGAAACAAATGTTGCCCGGTACAAAGGAACACAGAGGGATTAATTGAAGGTTATTCCAGCTGGGCGTATGGTAGGACAAAACCAAAAAGGAAACAACAGTCTTTGCAGGGGTAACCTATATGGGACACATGGCATGGGTTCTTAAGGCAGGCCTCCGATTCCTGAGTGATTTTGAAGGAGGGACATGGGAGAATCGAAGGTTGTACGTCGATGGGGAAATTTAGGCTAAACTATGATAACCAGGCACCAAATTCGTGGAGAGACTCAGGGATAGAAAGCATAGGAAAACGGATCTGGCGAGGATTAGAGCTAATGCAGAAATAATCGCAGGGAAAAGATACGCCAAGATACACTAAGTTCCATTCTGGTCTTTCGTTTATTATGCCGGAAACTGCCCACGAGGAATGGAAGAACTAGAGTGGAATGGAAGAACTAGAGTAATTCCGTCTGTTACCTGTAGTTAGGGGTTTTATAGTCCATGTTTTTACTACCAGACGTCGAGAGAGGAAGTCTCGACCGGTGTTGTTTCTCCCTGTGGTATAAGTTTTAACAGGAGGGTCTAAGAATAAGGTAAAGATTGGTCGATGCTCAGCACAAATAAGAATACTCGAGGTGAAAAAAAACCCAAAATAATTTGCAGAGGGTGCAAAAAGGAAGTTGCAGGAAAAAGGGTGATATAGAATTTGTATGCAATACAAAAATCCTTAGCTCTTAGAGGTGGAAAAATAAACAGAAATATTTCCTCCCATGTGCATCATACCTATGAGCCTGCACTACAATCAGACGGAGTAAAACAGTCAAACAATTCAAAGACTCTTATTTATAAACAGAAGAATTCATTCTTGTGAATGCTATGGAGGATAGTGCAACAAATCACATCCTTAGCCTTAGCGATAGTTGACATTTGATGGTAAGTAGCAAGGGGTTGCCATTTTGTTTTTAAGGAAAAGCGTTGTTTGTAGTGACCGATTTCCTGCTCGAAGGAGTGGTCAACGAATGGAGAAAGGAGCTTGGAGAGGGCGGCCACTACTATCCAGAAACCAGTTTACACCGCATTTAGGTTTATCTGTGGTCATGAATTGGAGTCTTCCTGGGTAGAATAAAACGGAAATATGAATCACTTCCAAAAACGTTGAGTCAATCATTGTGCAAGAAGATTAGATCGCAGGGAATGTGTCCTTCCCCCAAAACGTAGAGAACGGGATACTTGGCTGGGCTAGTGAAGTAAGACATCAACGCAGAGGGTGAAGGAGACATACCGACTTGGAAACGTTACCCTAAAAATGCAAAAGGTACCTTGAAGGACAAAGCCAAGGATTACTTGCAAACATATAGGTTCTTGGTAAAACAAAGGGTTTAAGATGGTGTTCCACGACGATGGCCAATTAGATCTAGATTAATTATTAAAACAATTAAATCAATGCAAGCAGAATCCTCGACTTCATTCGCTCCCCACCCATTAATTATAAGATATCCTTGCTACTCAATAACAAGCACAACTCAGATTTCGACAAGGGACAACCAAAATTCACCATTTCCCAACTAGAGTTAAGATTTTGTGCACACACAAAAAAAATAGTTTGAGTTCAATCAAGATCAGATTTCATGGCCATCCATTAACTAACAAAATTTAAAATCAATAACCCTAGAAGTTAGTCAAGACTAAACACAAAAATACCCCAAAATTTGACAATTTAATCACTAGATTTGAACAACATTTTAACACAGAAGCTTCACGATTATTAACCATTTAAACATACAATTTAAGCAACAATATAACAAAGAATTTCACAACTTTCGACGCTTGTTGTGAAGGGTAAAAGGAATTACCGTGGCCGAAGGAGAGAACCCGAATATGTCCTTTCGTGCTTGCGCTCCCTCCCATCTCCCGCTTTCTAACTATTGAGACCTCACCGGTACCCCCCAACCAACGCTAGGGGTACTCTTCTCCCCCCTGAGCCCCCCAAGCCGCAAAGGGGCCATGCACAAAAACCAGAGAAAGCTAGCTTCCAACTCGCCTCGCAAGGTAGAGCTACCACTCTCTAATCGAGTTGGGCATCCTAACTCCCACAAGAAAAATCAGTCAAGAAAAATATCGGCAGCTTAACCTTATGCCTACCAGTCGTGATCCATTCTCCTCCTCCGCCATTTCTTTTATAGAGTTCTCTTAGTGACTAGTTTCCCAAATGCACATTAATTTCTTTTTATTAAATTTTTAATAGGAATATTCTCCCTCGTACACTTGTCACCTGATCCCTTAGTTGCACGAGAAATTTATTTATTTAATTAATTTGATTTTCCTATTTCCCTCACCCACCTAAAAGCGTACCTAAAAACACTCCTCAATGTCCCTTTATTCCCTTACATTCTCTTAAATACTGACGCCTTTCTTAAAGATTAGTTGAGTTTGAAATTGGAAAGTTCTCTAGACTATATTCCCTTTTATGTTCCATATTCCTTTTGTATTTAAGTTTCCGCTTTTTGTCTAAGTTCGAATTTAGCAAGTTTTTCACATAAACAATTATTAATGTTTTTAAATAATTTAATCCTCCATTAATTTTTAAACTTAATTTTTACTCCCACGTTTCTTCATCCCACCTTTATTAATTTCTTAACTAATTTTCCGTTCTGTGTCCTAATTAGACGTAAGCTTAAATTGAACTAGGCTTAGAAAAATTGTTTTTAAGGGAATTTTATAATTTTTAAACTTAACTCTTGAAACAATTATCTTAAGGCTGACCATATCAAAACAAGATGTTGTTTTCTAGGTACCTAGGTTCATTTAATCACCAGTGTTAACAACTGCGACGTGCCTTCAAGACACACTACGTGTTCCAAGGGTGCCACTCACCTTTTGGCTAATTTTGGTAGACGTCAAGACCTTGGAGTCAATACTTCGTTAGGTGACCTTGTGGGAGACTAAGGACCCTTCCTTATTCCGCGCCCCTTAGAATCATTGTGAGAAACTATCACAGTCTACCCTCACGACATCGTGGATATCTTGAAATAGGTAATCGTTAACCTATAGTTCGAGCCAAGGGGGAGTGCTAGTAGGATGTGGCAGGGATGTTGCCACGCCTCTCCATCAATATCTATGGTTGTCATGTGGGACCCTGCTATAGTGGGAGAACCCCTCTACGGAATACACCAGGGTTCTAAAGGGTAGGCAGAGCTAACTGTCGAAAGTCTCCTACTTTTAACAACTATCCGGTCACTACCCCACAATCATACATAAAAGACAAAGTATAGGGATTCGGTAGGCATACCTTAAACTCTGTGTCCGATGTCGATCCCTTTGCACTTAGTTGTTTCTCGACTGCAGATACCCTCCCAAGGCCAACCTACATTCACCAAAAGACAAACAAGAAACTACAAGAATGCATTCTATATAAGGATTAGTGGGTTAGACATCATAATAAAAAATGTAAACAAATCATGAAGATTTAAGACATCATTTGGTGGGATAGAAAAAGTATTTATTTATATTAATCTCACAAAAGTCATTTACAACATGATACCGACAACTTCTCCTCGAACTTGGTCCTAGGCTCCTCTTCACCATGCACCAACTGCTTCCACATATTCTTCTCCTCTTCAATTCTCTCTAGGGAAATGACACAGGCTTGCAATGGAGGAAAAAGGAATTCTAGCTCAAACTCACAATGTGGTTGCGAAATATTGGGGCAAAGGGGAATACTAAAATGGGAAGATTTTCTATGCTCTCATGCTTCTCCTTCGAATGGGACCCCAACCCATTCTTTTATAGGGAAAAAGAGATAGTAACGGTTGGGGTGACTGGCTATGGGTGGTCAACTGGTTAGGTAATGGCCTGAAAACCCGTATCCCTTTGCAATTTTCATTTTTCGCGCTTTTTTCTGAGTGTATGCGAGTTGTAGTGGTGCAACAAGCATGTGTACACAGGAAGTAGTGGTGTAGGGCGCCTACACCTTCAAAACAATGGTTTTTTAGAAGATTTGTTCAACTATGGCTTGGTAAAGATAGCAAGTAAGATTCCCTGATGCCCCCTAATGTGTGAGGTCAGAAGAGAATATGATGGCCAAAATACATTACAAATCTGCACCAATGTGCGAAGCGAGTGAGCCCAGGGACCAGAGTTCAGGAGGTGCCATCAACAAAATAACAATTTGTCTCACTGAGGCAGGCATACCCATGCTTGAAATGAAATAAAATCATGGTTGCCAATCAAATACACTGCAGATCCATGTCATATAACTATATAAAGTGTAGCCGTGGGAAGTACACAATGGATCTACATCTCAAAATCAAAAGATATACATGTATAATATCCATCTTCAAGAAGCCAATGATGCCTAATGGCTAGAGATGAGGTCTCCAAAGCTCGAGAAACAACTTCAAAATATTCAAAACTCGGGTAGGAGTGTAATATCAGTGTACGACTTCACTACCCAGAGGTCTTCAACGGTTCGTCGGGAATAGACAAGAGGATCTTGGTGATCAGGTAGAGAACTTCATTGATTTTAAGAAAGGACTTGATTGGACTTTCAGGGTGGTTGGGCATGAGGAAAAGAGATAAACTGTAGAAGGGTCAACTCAAGTTTAGTAAAAAATCCTTTGGACAAAAACACGACAAAAGATGAGACTCAGGCAGCATGGCATTCACATAAGTTCGCGATGCAGGAGGCAATGTGAACTCTCCATATGTTTGGAAGAATAACCAAATGGAGGAGGACACAACTCTATGTAGCGAGAACAACTTCCTAAGGTCATATTGAATCCTAGATATTGACGAACAAACATAAGGATGTGATTTATCCAAGGGCGACTCATTGCGCTGTCAACAAAAATAAAATACTTTTCCCTTCCTCTTTTTAGGGTATATTTGATTTTTTAGCTCTCGTTTCTACTATGGCACCGGTAGATGTTAAACCGCCACCAACCTTCTAACCAGGAAGTTTCTAATAGGGAATTCAGACCCAATAACACCTCCTTAGAAGATCATGAGACCGAATGGAAAGGATGACCTTAGCACGTGAAAATGGCAATTGAAGCGGTTTAAGGAAGGAGAAATCCCAAGACCTTCCCACCAAGACCTATTCGTACAGTTCAGGAAAGAAAGACCCTAGGAATAGGGAAAGTTTTTGTCTTTTTCAATAATTTTGGAAATATTGAAAAAGAATAAAAGAATGCTACGTTACAAAGGAGGAATGAGTGTCACAGACATATTAGTTCCAAGCGCAAGGAACACATTTATGCTCAGAGCAAGGGGACATATGCAGGAAAAGGATACTCGGGAAAAATCCTCCATGGTTCAAGGTGTCAAGACGCAGAGGAAAAGTGCTACAAGGCTTTCATATAAGGCATGCTTTAGATGGTTCAGTCGAGAGAAACATGGAGCCGACATTAGGCCAAAGACGCAAAAATTCAAATGCGATTAATAAGACACAAAGATAACGTCCTTTGATGTAATTTTAACAAGCCCAGAGAAGGTAATATCGGTGTTTTTTCATTTTTAGAGAGTCTGAAAAAGTGTAAAAGGAGACTCTACTGGGGTACCTTTTTCAAAGGTAGTCTAGTCGGTTTGAAAAAGGGGTAAACTAGTATCGAAAATACATCTATTCAAAACCATTTAAACGAGTGTGACAAAGACAAGATCACTTGACAATCTTTTAATATTTAAGGAGTCTGAAAAGAGCTTAACTATGAAATCTGTAAATGGTGTTCTTCTGGACTAGTCTAATGAGTGTGAAGAAACAAGCTCACTCGACAATATTTTCACTTTTAGGGAGTCTGAAAAGAGCTTAAATATGGACTCTGTGGGGGGTTCCTTTTTCGTAAATTTAGTCCCTCGGGCCCAAAAAAGGGTTAAAATTATACTTGAGGATACTCTTCTAGTGAACCGAAGTTCCTAGAGTATACTTTTGTTCGTACAATTGACCGTCCAGACCGAAAAAGGGGTAAACTATCGCTGGATAGACATGCCTTCAAATTTTAGTTTGGCGAGCGTGAGGGACAACAAGATCGCTCGGAACTATTTTCATGTTTAGAGAGTCTGAAAAGGGATTAAAATAAGACTCTAGGGGGATATGACTCATGTATGAAACTGGTTCAGGTAGATCCCACTGCTAGGATCAAACTAAGAGTCTCTTCGATAGTCAACTTGGAAAGTCTCCCAAAAAGGAAGAAAACACAAACCACAGTGCAAGTCTTCCCTCGGTATAGAAATTGTGGTCATGGCTTCAAGGATAGCCTCATATGAAGGAAATTCCATATGACAATGGAGGCTCTGGCCAGGACTGGTAGATTCTATCAAAGAATAATCAAAAGCATGAGGGATTGAGGATCTACAAACAATGAGATAAGACTCCAAAGGAGACTCAATATCACTTGGACCAAGAGAGGGAAGCAAGGGTTCCCATGCCCCCTGTTATCACTCCAAGAAACTCCTTAGGGTTGTCGGCTAAGGATGCTTGGTAACTTATAAAATGAATGGATTTATGCTTAAGTAATGAATGGATCAATGGGATAACTGAAATACAACGATATATCCATACTATTAACAATAATCAAATAAGCCAGTGCTCTCAAGGACTGATAATCAGATAAATAGCTTTAAAATGGGTGAAGAAACCAATGTTTATAAACCAGATACTAAGTGATGGGTTTATAAACAATGAAATAAACTAACATTCAAATTGTGAACTGAACAATGAGATGACAGTTAAGACAACTTGAATGACAGTATAGAAGAAGAGAGGAATCTGACATCAATAAAGAGAGAAAATTGTCATCTGTATTATCATGAAACTCTATTACAAAGAATGTAATTTCTGCATCCAGAATCGAACCCCATGTCTCTTAGAAAAGATAGGCATTTATAGCCTTTTACAATCAGTTTTTAAGATCCTAAAAACTTGTATCTATATCTAAAAATAGAAATTCAAATTAACTAAGCAAATTGATAACAAAGACTTAATGGCTATACTAACATTCGAATTGTCTTCAATCTCAAAATTTGACATATGTACTCTTCAGCTTCTGGAATCTATTGTGTCATGAAACATGGCAAAGGCACCTGTCTTGGCAGCTGGATTTCTTCAATTACTCAGAGTCGACACTTTAGGAGATCGGTTTAGCATATGGTTTTCAAAACTCCCACGAATCTCTGATGCAGAGTATTTTTCGACCAAGTTGTTGATACTTTAATGCTCTGGAACCTCTTTAAATCCTGTGAAAAACGCCCTTCTCCATCCTTAGCTTTCAAAAATGCTTTTTGTGCTTTCACCAGCTAACTCGCTTTATGATTCGCTGGTTAGCTGATGAAATCTTTGTCTTTCACCAGCTAACTGGTCATAAATTAACCCTTTGCGCTGGTGAAAGCTCTGCCTTGGCCAAAAGGAACTTGCACCTCCAAAATTGTTGTTTTATGAAAAACTCAGTGTGTCCCTACTTTATCTCCTTCCATATCTGAACTTCTGCCATTGTTACTATCTGCCTTCCCAAAAACAAACCTTTTCTAAATCATCCTGATTATGTTCTGTGAATCCACTTGCTGCAAGTGCCTTATCCAAGGAACCAACTAATTTAGCAATTGCTTCAAAGCATGGCTTCCTATCATCATCTGAATCTTAATTTGATCCATCTAACAGGTCCACCTACTCAGCAGTAGAGGCAAACCTCTTTTCAAAGAACTTGAATATACAGTCAACATCTCGATCAAAATACATTTTTGCATTGTGGTGAGAGACAGAAACCATTTTTGGAAAGTCAATCATCAATCATAATATTGAACTCATAGAACTCACAGTGAGTGAGACCATGTTCTGCCAATTGAACAATTAGGTCAATTATAGTATTAAATATTTGTTTTGGATGTTGCAACTGCTTATCTTGGACCAGAGGATAACTTGGAATAAGAGACATCAAAACACCATATTGATTACAGTCTACTTTGCCAATCGTGTCATCAACCATTTGATCAAGGAAATGAAGAAACTCAAGGTGCTTTCCATCAAATTTGAGATAAAAAGGACTAACTACAGTCTTCATGGTCTGCTCCAATGTATCGACGTCGGGCTTCAGAGGTCCTGCGTTCTCTTCGGCATATTTATATAACCTAGAAAGGCAAATCGTCGCCCTCAACATGACGATTTGGAAAATGACCAAACACTTAAGCTTTGCCTCCTCTTGAACCTGCTTCGTCTCTACCTCTGCCTCTTCCATGTTAGATCTACTTCCTACTCTTATCCCCTGGAAATCAGAGTTCCCTTGGAATCCATCTTTTTTAAAAGCAGCAAGGACGCTATTTGTGCTAACAATGTTGAACCCCTCGTTCTCTTTCTGTGCGATATTTTCCGACTGTGCTTGAGCTTTCAATGTGTCTTTCTTTGACTTGGCCTGCTGGTGTTTTGGCTCAACGCTGGGCTTTGTGTATTTACTCATGGCTATCAATTTACTGAGTGTTGGATGTGACATGACCTTTCTTCCTCTACAAATATGAAACACTTGATATTTTAAGTCAAACAGCTTCCTCCCTAGATGTTCCGATCTACTGATAATAAGCTTGGAATCCTACAACGTGCATCTATTTGGCCTATGTTCATGGCTTTTCTGTATACGTATTTGTCCCCTGCAAAAGAAGAAAAACACATTTGTCTTTTCCTTGACATCTATCAAATGCTGAAAATTTGAGCCATCTTCATTCTTAGGGCACCTGCGCATCGATCTATGATTAGAAATTAACGCCTGTTGATTCTCATGGCATCTGCACATCGAGTTGTTCGTGGATTTTTCTCGTGGTATGATACCTGGAAATGGAGCTCCTTAAACACCTATATAAGCATGATAAAAACTCATTCCCTTGGCACCTGTCAACTGCCTACGTTTGGCTTGTGGCTTGGATTGGATTGAATGAGTGGCATGTGAACTCGGTTTATATGTTGCGTGGCTTGATTCGGAGTTTGACTTGGTGCATTGTGGACGCTAGGATTTGCATTGTATGAATGTGCTTGACAGAATTATTTACAGAGTAAAAGATTCTAGACTTTTGATTTAGGTATATGCATTGGAGTTTACCATATCATTGATACATGGTATTAGTATAGACTTAAAACAATACATATGCACACTCCTTTTGACAAGCGTTTATAATTACACATGTAAAAGGAAGAAACTAAGTTGTCTTAAGAAATACTAACCAAGATTTCAGAATGCAGGTCATGGCAGTGTCACAAAGGTCTGAAATAATCATAATCAGTCAGGAGCTTGATGGACAATATGGAGGTCAAGACATTGGAAAGAAATTGAGGAAAATGACAATCATTTGAAGAGTGATGATAATACCGATCAAAATACTAGTGCATTTTGTATCGCTAACATATGGCTTCAGCTGGGATGGAGACCTCCCTGCGAGGTTTCCAAGAACCTAGTAGTTCCAATAGCCTTTAGCATTGGGCATGGAGTCATCTGGCTTGTGCAACTGTTCAAACCTGTAGTTTGACTGTAGCTTGCCTGTAACCTGCCTGTAACCTGTTTTGTTTATTTATGAAATCAACAACTGAAAAAGATCTCATTTGTTCATATGGCGAGCTTATTCCTCTGCCTACTCCTATACTAACCAGTAGAGGCAGATTTATCAAGTAAGATGTAATTTCCAATGCAACCATATCATAAACTGATTTACTATTAAAATCCTTGATCTTGACCCGAACAATAATGGAAGAGATATCAAGCAGAAAAAAGGTTTGAACAAATGATAAAAACAATCTTCTTCTGACAGAAAATTTTTAACATCTATGTTGCTCATAGACTCCAAATAGACAACAAAAGGGTCATCAAATTCATAAAGCAATACCTCTTTGGACTGCTGATCCAACTGTAAATTGAAAAGGTGTTGAAAACTTCCTTTACTAATCTCATTGTTGAATGCAGGCTGCTCAAGATCTGTTGGAGAAACATATACGATACACTGCTTCTCTAGACTGTTCAGTTCCTCGCCTTCTTCTTGATATCTGTTGTGAACTTCCCATTGCTGCAAATCTTGAAACTGAGAGATACCCTTAGGATCTATTATAGATTCAAAACTGTCATATGCTGATATAAAAATCTACTCATCATTTTTTAATCTTTTAAAAGAGGCAATCTGATCTTGATAGTTATTATTAACCATGACTTGCATACATATCTAATCATCTCTTTGCTCATTATTTTTGCTGCAATTCCCTTTTGTCCGAAAAATTGAAAGTTGATGGCTTCCCTTAACATCTGCTGCAAATCTGAAACTGTCACCCATAAACATTGGCAAGCTAAAGAAACCTGAAATCTTCAGGTTCTCTGAAATGTATAATTCCATGAACGTTGCCACTGGATCCTCAAGAAGAATATAAAAATCATGTTGCTCATCTATAGCAGACACTTGTTCAACCATAACTATTTCTCTAAAAGAAGATGAATAATCTTCTGGTTCTCTTGAAATTAACTCGTGATCATCAAAAACTACAATTTTCTTATCAGAATAATGCTTACAAGAGGATAACAACACATGATTTCCATCACATGAAAAATAATCAGCTAAGAACATGTAATCTCCTATGCAGTCCTCATTCTTCATAGGCTCTTCTAGATTTACAAATTGATCATAAAATTCACAAGCATACCTATCTCTGGAGGACTCAGCGAACACTGAAAAATTTGACCCTGAAACTGAATTGAACTTACATGTTTGCTATTGTCCCAAATCTACTCCAACCTCATTACTCTCCTGCTCAAAATCTGAAGTACATTGATATTCTACTTGCTCGTGCACTTGCAAACTTTCAAAGAAATCTCGATCTCGGATCCTTCAGGAAACATGAATGTTTTCCTCGACTTCTTGAGCATCTTCAAACAACTGGGTTAAGGATGAAGACTCCCATTCTAGCAGAAGAAGGACAATATATGAATGAAGACCCATGACATAATATATCATGGCAACTGTCTCTGTAGGCCTGACCTCCAAAGGCATGTCATGATAAACATGGCAGAACCTTCTATTAAAAACATGCAAGGCTTCATCTTGCTCTCGTTTCAAAGCATAGAAATCAGCAAGGTATGAATCTAAAGATTTGTACTTGCCCCAATACTTCAGGAAAGCATTAGAGAACTCGGTCCAAGAACCAATTGAATCAGTTCTCAGACTTTTAAACCATGCAACAACATCTTTGATCAGAGACTTTGAGAAAAATCTCATGAGCACATCTTCATGAGCAAGCTGAAAATGATCAACAAAATCCAAAAAGGATTTCACGTGTCTCTCAGCTGAAGCTTGATTCTCTCCAGAAAACCAAGGGAGATATTCATAACAGTCATCAGGATAAGGATGAAGAAGAAGGGGCAGCTTTAAAGGTTTGAACATCTTCATAAGGATCTTAAATTGAAAAGTTGTGGGCTGATCATGAGAGTTAACGAGTTCATGGCAAGGTTCGGATATTATGACAAGAGAGGATGAGATCTAGACAGGATCTGAAACAATTTCTATCTTTTCAAGGTCACATGGCTGATCAGATTCTAAAGGAAAAGAAATACGGTGGTCATCTTTGCGAATAGCTTGAGGTAAAGCTACCGAATCTACATCTACAATGTAGGGCTGCAAGATTTCCTCTTCTAAAGATGAATATTTACAAGAAGGATGATGATTTTATGAATATACAAAACAAAAAATAATTCTCTTTACAAGCGAAGGAAAAAGAATGAAAGAGGTAATAAAGAACAATAACAGTTCATGAAGCAAACCAATGAACTGATACCTGGATTTTGACTTGAGCTTCTTCATATTTTATCAACAGGATCGTCCCCAGTGGAGTCTTTGAACTTGGAGTCACCAGATAGATGCTTACAACCAATATAATTCTCATCCTTTGTCTATCATCAAAAGCTGAAACTATGTCGTCTCCCAGGGAAGCTTGCTTCATTCTCCGTTCCCCGGCAACAGCACCAATTTGTTATCACTCCAAGAAACTCCTTAGGGTTGTCAGCTAAGGATGCTTGGTAACTTATAAAATGAATGGATTTATGCTTAAGTAATGAATGGATCAATGGGATAACTGAAATACAACAATGTATCCAAACTATTAACAATAATCAAATAAGTCAGTGCTCTCAAGGACTGATAATCAGATAAATAGCTTAAAAATGGGTGAAGAAACCAATGTTTATAAACCAGATACTAAGTGATGGGTTTATAAACAATGAAAGAAACTAACATTCAAATTTTGAACTGAAAAATGAGATGACATTCATATGACAGTTAAGACAACTTGAATGACAATATAGAAGAAGAGAGGAATCTGACATCAATAAAGAGAGAAAATTGTCATTTGTATTATCATGAAAGTCTATTACAAAGAATGTAATTGTTGCATCTAGAACCAAACCCCATGTCTCTTAGAAAAGATAGGCATTTATAGCCTTTTACAATCAGTTTTTAAGATCCTAAAAACTTGGATCTGTATCTAAAAATAAAAATTCAAATTAACTAAGCAAATCAATAACAAAGACTTAATGGCTAGACTAACATTCGAATTGTCTTCAATCTCAAAATTTGACATCTGTACTCTTCAGCTTCTGGAATATGTTGTGTCATGAAACATGGCAAAGGAACCTGTCTTGGCAACTGGATTTCTTCAATTACTCAGAGTCGACACTTTAGGAGATCATTTTAGCATATGGTTTTCAAAACTCCCACGAATCTCTGATGCAGAGTATTTTTCGACCAAGTTGTTGATCCTTTAATGCTCTGGAATCTCTTTAAATCCTATGAAAAACGCCCTGCTCCATCCTTAGCTTTCAAAAATCCTTTTTGTGCTTTCACTAGCTAACTCGCTTTATGATTTGCTGGTTAGATGGTGAAATCTCTGTCTTTCACCAGCTAACTGGTCATAAATTAACCCTTTGCGCTGGTGAAATCTCTACCTTGGACAAAAGGAACTTTCACCTCCAAAACTGTTGATTTATGAAAAACTCAGTGTGTCCTTGCTTTATCTCCTTGCATATCTGAACTTGTGCCATCGTTACTATATGCCTTCCCAAAAACAAACCTTTTCTAAATCATCCTGATTTTGTTCTCTGAATCCACTTGCTGCAAGTGCCTTATCCAAGGAACCAGTTGATTTAGCAATTGCTTCAAAGCATGGCTTCCTATCATCATCTGAATCTGAATTTGATTCGTCTAACAGGTCCACCTGCTCAGCAGTAGAGGCAAACCTCTTTTCAAAGAACATGAATATACAGTCAACATCTCGATCAAAATACATTTGTGCATTGTGATGAGAGACAAAAACCATTTGTGGAAAGTCAATCATTGTGTCAGTTTCCTCATCATCAACCATAATATTGAACTCATTGAACTCACAGTGAGTGAGACCATGTTCTGCCAATTGAACAATTAGGTCAATTATAGTATCAAATATTTGTTTTGGATGTTGCAGCTTCTTATCTTGGACCAGAGGATAACCCGGAATAAGAGACATCAGAACACCATATCGATTACAGTTTACTTTGCCAATCATGTCATCAACCTTTTGATCAAGGAAATGAAGAAACTCAAGGTGCTTTCCATCAAATTTGAGATAAATAGGACTAACTACAGTCTTCATGGTCTTCTCCAATGTATCGACGTCGGGCTTCAGAGGTCCTGTGTTCTCTTCGACATATTTATATAAACTAGAAAGGAAAAGTGTTTCCCTCAACATGACGATTTGGAAAATGCCCAAATACTTGAGCTTTGCCTCCTCTTGAACCTGCTTCGTGTCTACCTCTACCTCTTCCACGTTAGATCTACTTCCTTGTCTTATCCCCTGGAAATCAGAGTTCCCTTGGAATCCATCTTTTTAAAAAACAACAAGGACATTATTCGTGCTAACAGTGTCGAACCCCTCGTTCGCTTTCTGTGTGATATTTTCCGACTGTGCCTGAGCTTTCAATGTGTCTTTCTTTGACTTGGCCTGCTGGTGTTTTGGCTCAGCACTGGGCTTTGTGTATTTACTCATGGCTATCAATTTACTGAGTGTTGAATGTGACACGACCTTTCTTCCTCTACAAATCTGAAACACATGATATTTTAAGTCAAACGACTTCCTCCCTAGATGTTCCAATCTACTGATAATAAGCTTGGAATCCTGCAACGTGTATCTATTTGGCCTCTGTTCGTGGCTTTCCTGTATACGTATTCCTCCCCTGCAAAAGAAGAAAAATGCATTTGTATTTTCCTTGA
>SNQJ01S0026854.1:7941-18369 GCA_010110895.2 Picea sitchensis | reverse complement strand
AACTAGATTACAGTAGCGTCGTGAATAACTTAGGTGTATGATCGATTGAATACTTGCTTGTTGTTGTGCCATGATTTAAGGGATAGTTTACTATGGCACCTTAAATGCTGAATGCCGACGAATGATTAAGTTTTAGATTAATGGCGCACACTAAATAATGTTGATGTATGATTCCTAAGTCCTTAGATTATATTTGCATGTTGTGTTGATGTCGATTGTCTTTAAATTGTAATCAAATCATGCACACACCTTGAGATAATAATGCTGATAATGGTATTTCGATGAATGATTTAAATCCACGTCTGGGAGTTAAGTAGATGTTGTTTGCACCTAAAAATTTAAATAAGTAGAATTGTGCCTCAGCTTATGTCTTTGCTATATGGATTAGTAATTATGTTCTCTTGCGCCATCGAATTTTATATTACTTGTGTTGGTTTAATTGAATTTTATAACTCCTTGATGATCGTCGACGATGCTGCCAATTATTATGGTGTTTTAATTTTCCTAACACATTGAAAAGAAATAAAAAAAAATTGTCAGGTGTACATCACTTGGGTGTCGTAATGGTGGGGTCATTACACTATGTGTGACTAATTACTAGAATAGCTTACTCATCCTTTGTTTAAGCCAAGCATTGGTCATAATGTGAATACTCTGTTATAGAAATATTTGCCTGACCCTATGAAATCGTGCACAAAAGGCCTTTTTGCATTTCCCCATGTAGACTTTTCTTCTCTGTTTGTAAAATCCAGAGCTACAAATAAATATTTTTACACATGTACACATCTTCCCTACTATACAACATGCGTATACGTAGGCTGCTCCACTACAACCCACGTATATCGGTATTTGTGCCAGAAAATTAAAATTAATGTCAGGTTTCCATGTCACAACAAGAGATCTATGATCCTTGGCCTTCCATATACTGGAAAAGTTCTGACTCAGCCCTTCAGTTCCATTTTAAAGGTTGTAAATGGGCCAATTCGGAGCTATGGAAAGAGGAGACAAAAATTCAACTTTGAGAGAAAAGTTACTCTGGAGGAATTATTTACTTCATATTGAGTCTGCATCCCTTTTGTCCTTTAAGTTTGAACACAATGTTCAATCCCCAAGCTCTTCCCTTATTAATTGAAAACCTCATTGTTTCTCTCTTATGAGCTTGCCTTTGGTGGATTATTGAAGTGGTGGAGGCCCAGCTGGAAGGAACTTAGTTTCTAGGTTCTAATCCATGCCAAGACAAAAGTCTGTAACATTTTCACTTATGTTGATCATATATTAATAGAAATACTATTTTCTCGTCCAATTGATATCTTGTAAACATTTGAATTATTATTCCATGGGAGTATTTGTCATGTTTATTAATGGATTATGCTATTCAATGTGCTAACATTATATAATATCACCATATGGTTTCTTTCTTGGTTGTTGAGGACTAGTTGCAGGTATATTGCTTTGGGTCAAGTGCTCAACGGTGGACTTCATCGAATGTCTGGACAAGGTAGGCCTTTTATCTTTTCTTTCTAACATATTTTTTTTCATAGCATACTTGAGAAGAGAGTTGATTTCTGCAGTCATTTTCATCTGTTGTGGTTTACCCTAACCATAGAGAGATTTTCCTCGTAACAAAATTGGCAACCATACTAGGGAATGAATCTTCTTTCTTAGGGTTTGGAGTACTTTTCTCCTTAGATTTATCTCGTTCCTATTTTGTTTCTTGCCGTATCATTGCTTGACAACCTCTTTTCACTCTAGGTCTGAGTTATCATCCCTCTCCCTTGCCTGGCCATGTTTTTTGAAACATATACATGATTTTTGCCTTGGGAGTCATGTACATACGCAGGCTGTCCCTCTACAAGCTGTGTATATACACTTTGTTTTCCTAAACAGTCGCGTACATCAGTTTTCCTTGCTTGTTTTCTTGGTCTGGTGGTTGCTGGGTTGGATTTGATGTTTGTTGAGCCTTCTTGGGTATCTGTAGTGCCTATTAAGTGCTAGTGGGATTACAGGAAACCTATATTTGGTTGAATTTCTGGGCAGAGTCTTTCTCATCATCTTTTCATTTTGATTGTCCTTGTACATTGGGATAGTTGTTTCACTGCTTGGTATCCTGCTTGAGTTATCTCTTTCTATACACAGTAGAGTTATATATCAAGTTGTTTTTTAGTCCATGCATTTTCATTTTTATTATATTGAAAATACAAAAAATATAGGCATTTAGCATTGCTTAGAATTTTGGTCTTTTGAGTCCTTGTCATTAGCTTAGTGCATATAATGAAAGATTTATTTTTTACTTCATAATTGCAGAGTTCAAATTGAAAATTGCATTGGTTTTTAGAAGCATATCATTCATTGAAAGTTAAAGTTAGGACTTTGCATTATTTTCATACTTACTTTTCTTGCAGAGTCATAACATCATGAGTTTCACTACCATACATTTTTGAGTAATCACAACCACTAAAATTAATGCTATAATTTAAAATTGATTAGTCACAATTTTATTTTCTAGGGTGCACAAACTAGGTTAGGATTTAGTGCCTTGGAATAGGATTTTGTGAGTAAACTTCTCCAAGGCAATTAAATCAACATGTGTGTCTAATAAAGGGAGTGGATAAATCCATTGTATAATTGGTAATGTTAGGAGGCTTCGCTCACACCGGAGTTAATCACAAGGTAGTGAAAGTTTGTTTGAAGGGATATCCCCCCGATACCTTCTTAGCATCATAGATACTTATGGGGATCTATTCGTATCTGGGGATATTGCTAGTACCTTTACCTCTATGAGAGGTAGTACTTTCAAGGTTTCAGGATTTTCTACCCTTCCCATATGGCGGACCTGACTTAGGACGGCTTGCTTGTGCATTGATTATACAATGGTTTATTAGTAGCTTGACTTAGGTGCCACATAGGTTACTTGCATGGGTTATTAGGCAAGTACCCTGGGTCAGATAAGGGTCAGAAAACACACAACCTTTATGGAGGATTACCTCTCTGGGGGGATCTGATCAATTGGTTGTTAAGCCCACGAGGGCCCTTATAATTGATTTGTTACCTTCGATATTTATCAAGGAGTCCCAGGCCCCTCTTGGGTGAGACATACCTTCTTTAGGGAGGGAGGCTACTCTCAACCACTTTACCCTGTTTGTATGCATATTGGTTGTTTGACTTTTGGTGTTCTCTTTGATTACTAGTTGTCCTTAGGAGTCTATAATGAGTTTTTATTATCATGGATGGTGGAGTTCTTTTAGCTCCCTCATTTACTGCTACCCATCCCATGATGCCTACTCATTTCATGGGGATGAATCCTTTTGTTTTTCATAATGGTATGCAGAACTATGGCACTTAGTCTATGCCTTGGGTCTCTAGTCATTATCCTATTGATATGCCTTCACCCTTGAAATCCTCTCCCTGGTCCACTTATATGAATCCCAACATTGGATATGGGGGCACCATGGCCCTGATGTCTACGTCTTCATTTGATATGAGTCATGTCCCTCAACAAACTTTCACAATGGGAGGTTGGAACCTCCCATCTTACATATCCAGTCCTAGCTATTCTCTTTCATGAGCCAATACTCAAATGGGTTCTTATTATACTCACTACACCCCATATTTGTATCCTTCGTCTGCCATGTTGTTTCCTTCAAACACTCTTCCCATGACGGGTCCTCATGTATCCCCGGGTGTTTCATATGGGGAGAATAAGTTTTACGGTTCAGGCTACCCTCTTCATGGAACCCCTTCACAAGGGGAAAAATTATATCCTCACTTGAATATTCCTTATCATAATTCATTCTCATCGCAGACTTCAGTGATGATGCCTATTCAAACCTGTCTGAATCAATTAAATGGAGGATACTACCTTTCCAGACAGGGACAAGGGATAAACCAAGACCCTTCCTGTCCTACAATGTTTCAAAGCCAATCTTTCCCTGGACCTTGGTATCAAATGCCACAACTCACCGCTTGTCCAATCAGTGCCATTAATACTAGATCTCTATCGCCAACTTTTGTCAGTCATGCTGGAGATGAGTCAACAACCTCTGCGATTCATGTTGACAACCCGCACCAAGTCATTACTAGCCATGCTAGGAGCACCACTCTAGTTTCCATGAGTCATAGTAATGTCACATCTCCAACCTCTATACATCACGTAGGAGATAAATATCTCGCCTCTACTAGTCACGTTGAAGGCATGTCACCAATCGTTGTGAACGACATTAGGGGCATAGAGAAGCCTAGACGTATCAGACGTAATCCTAAATTCCTTTGCAGGACTTGCGAAGGAGATCACCTTAATCGTTTATGTCCAGCTACTGCTGGGATACCATGAGCGTGGGGCTCACCTAAGGGCCCTTCAGATTCTGAGGCATATGTGGTTTCCCCACACCCTGTTTCTCCTTTGATTGAAATGGCAGTAATTCCACTGCAATCATCTCTTGAGTAGACCCCCATCATTGAGGTTAGTGTTCCCCCTATCCATGTTATCACACATCCTCTTCAACCTAGAATTGAAGAAGTGGTCGTACCAGTGCAATCTCTGGTCAATCCTACTCTCTTTATGGAGGGTGATGCTTCCTTCAACCATGTCGTCAACATTCTTGATCCTGCACCTTCTGAACGAGAAAGAGTTTTAATCTCCCCGATTTCTCTCCCTCCGAGTATTGAATAGATCCCCTTCGATTGGGACGATATTGTGGGGTATCCAATGCCCCCGCCTATGTCCTTTCTAGTAAGGGACATTATCTGATATATCACAGAGACTACATCATCCACTATTTATTTATCCTCATCGACTTGGAGAGCTTTGGTTTTTCCCAAGATTATTTCAACTATTCGTAAGATACTATCATTCCACAGAAGTGTTTCAAAGGAGCCTTGCCCCCCCTCCCCCCATGATTTGTCACCTAGAATCTACCAAATGAGTCTGAGTTAAGATATTTTCCAACTCATTCAAAAAGAGAAAATATTTTCGAGTGATTTGTCCCTTTCACACTTGTTAAATTGGACTTGAAAGGTCGTGAGTCTTAGTTAATCTCTTTTCAGACTCATTTTCAAAAAGTGAAAAGATTGTCGAGTGAGCTTATCTCTTTCACACTTGTAAATTGGATTTGAAAGGATGTATATTTGGCACAAGTTTATCCCTTTTTCACATGAAGTAGACTAAAATTCATAAAAAATGAATTTTTTTGGCGTTAATTTGTGATTGCATCTCATTCCCTTACTTGCAGTATTGAACCTATAGTCGGTTCTTGCTTTGCGTTATAAACCATTTTCCTCAGTAGTTTTTGCATCCTCAACCAAGAAGAGCCTTGTTCATATCCTTTGCAAGTTGACACCCTATACCTAGGATGGAACATTCCCCTGAGTACCCATCTCTCGCTTGCATCTCCTTGCATTGAGCATAGGTACGTTCCACCGCTAGAACTAGTTTTTCTTACTTGCGACACTTGTTTCCTTGTAACACCCCATTTCCCCTAGTCTATAAAAATAATTATCCTGGCCAAGAACTGTGGCAAACTCAAAGATGTGAATGTGTGATTTTGAATGGACCTTAGTATACAAAGTTGACGAATGTAAATTAACATTATATATATAAATATATATGTGATGCAGGATTGTTGAGAGGGGGATGTTCTGAAAAAGAGACCACGATGGCTGAAGAAAGGTGGTGGAAGGCACCTGGAATGGTGGCATTAACTTCCACCAAAACCAATACCGTATTTGGTCTTCAATGGCTCAAAGAACCAAGAGCGGCTCGTTGGCCCCGAAATGAATTACTCACCAGGATGGTAGGTGAAGAGGCTCCTCATGAGTTAATGAGGGATGGGAGTGAACCACCCATCCCTGGAGGCCTCGGACCTAACCACCGCGGGGGAATTCATGTTGCACACAACCTCACCGGGAAAGAAAAGGTAGGTAACAGGTGTGGGAGGGCACACGAGGGGGAGATCGCAGAAAAGAGATTGGAAGAACTCTGGAACAAAATACAGAGTGAGCGATAGCAGAGAAGAAGGACAGTAACCTTCATTCTCAATCGCTGAATAGCCGAGACAGAGAGTCTCAAGCATCGTGGTCTATCTCGGGGGTGGCTAGTGGTAAATCCATTCAGAGTCGCTAAGCCTATGGTTGGGTGGAAACGAGCACCCCTCTCAACAGTTGCATCAAACCCGGTGTTTTTTTGATAAGTGTTTTATATATTGTGTCTTGTATTGAATATCTTGGAATATATGCTCATGGTTTGAACACTTATGAATGGTTTCTGTGTAGAAATGCCTACATGGTGTTTTGATCGGAAATGGTGGTTGTATGCTTATGTTAGAGTAACCACATTATGTTTATATATATATATATGTGTGTGTGTGTGTGTGTGTGTGTATGTATGTATGTATGTATTTGAACAAAGTCAGCTTTCAAGTCTGCTCTCAGGAGATTTGTTACCCTTAATTACCTCTCATGTTTCCCTGGATAGATTCCCCATAGGGACACCCTCTTGGGATCGTTCCCTTACATTCTAGAACCGGGGTAAGTTCGCTGAAAGGACTACCGCCTTGGTAAAATCCTAAATTTGCTTATTATCTATCAAAGACGTTAACAACTCAGGGATTAATAAAAACCTCTCAGTCTGGTCATAAAACCTACTGGAAATCTGCCCAGGAACTCAATGAAGGACCTTAAGGCCTCAGTTTGAAAACCCTGCATGAGAGAGATTGGGTCTCTTAGAGCTCGATATTTCAGTGTTTTGGCAATCGAGAAACCCAAGTGTCAGTTTTTCTTGTATTCACTAGGCACGAAATCCTGACTTGCGAAACCCCAAAATGAGTATAGCATGATTCGTGGTGATGTTTTAGAATTTCGGTACCTGGGACACATAAGGGTAAGTTCCCTTGTACTCACCAGTCCCAAAATCCTGATTAGTGAAACCCCGAAATGAACTAGCATGGATGAGTTGAGATGTTTCGGAGGTTTGGTACCCAGGATACCCCTCCTCTTGCTAAATGCATGAACGAGATCCTTTCGGAGGATCTAAGGTCTGTTACGACCATTAAATTGGATGAAGGAACATAGGCGTTAATGCCTTGACCCATTTTTAACCTTCGTAAGTAGCGAAGAAATCAGGACCATCGATTTCAAGACCCATGGGAATACCTAGACCATTCAACTATAGAATACACGTGGCAGCCGATAAGCGTTTTGGCTTTTCGGCACCTGGGAGATCAGAGGGTAAGAACCCTTGTCCTCATTACTCCCAAAATCCCGATATGTGAAATCCCGAAATAACAAGGTATGGCTAAATCCCGATATTTTGGTATTTCAACATTCGGAATATCCTAAGGGCGAGCTCCCTTGTATTTGCAAGTCCCAAAACCCCGATTCATGAAAACCCGAAATGACAGCGTGTGGAGGGGCTAGGACATTTCAGTGTTTCGACACCCAGGGTACCTAAGTGCGAGTTTCCTTGTACGCACAAGTCCCAAAATCCCGACTTGCGATATCCAAAAAGATAGAGTGTTGAAAATTTATCATATTTCGCTATCGGCTCCCGATAAACCCAGGTGCAAGACCTCCTATCATCGCACATCCTGAAATCCCAATGGAGGAAACCCCGAAATAGTGAAGCATGTTAGCGTTTAGTGTTTCAGAGTTTCGGCTCCCGGGAAACCCAGGTGCGAGAATTCCTGTCATCGCACATCCCAAAATCTTGATGGAGTAAACCACGAAAGGTGGAGTGACATGTTTTAATCTGAGGCATTTTTAGTTATGACACACTATTGGTCCCCTTCGGATTTAGGCACTTCGAGAGACAAGAGAGAAAAGGGAATACATGTGTCGCAATTTCCCGAATCGTGAAATCCGACGAGCACCTTTCCGATAAAGCATGTGTTCCTAGCAGCCGATCATATGAGTATGGTTAAGGGATGGTAGGGTCTATATCAGGCCCCATAGGTATTCGGGGGATTCTGTTCCTCGGTGAAAAGAAGGAAAAATTAAAAAAAATTCTAGCCCAATGGTGGGTGTGTTACAAATTGGTATCAGAGCATGGTTACAACGCTTGGCCTGCTTGGGCTCATGAACGAGTTGTGCAGAAGCTTTGTTCAGAACACTCCTAAAAGGAGTAACCCCCCTATCTCAACCTTCCTAATAAAAAAAAGTCGAAGTTAAGAAAGAAAACTCCTATTGTGTGTATATACATGTGAAAATATGAATTATGTACTGGTTATAAATAAATATAAATATTGACTAACAACCAGTGTTTGTCTTTTGCACCTAAGTGGACGATCAGCCACGGGAAATTACAGACGTATAAAATGGTGACTCACCATGAAGTGGGGGAGGGTTCCCACAATAGAGACGAAGAATCTGATGAAAGGAGGGTGGTAGGGACCCCTCTAGATCTAGTCGAGACTGTGAAGAGCCTCATGGTTGAATTACAAAGATCCAAGGCTGACAATGAGAGGATGATGAAAGAATAAGAGAAACAAATGGAAATTAATGCAGTTTTACTACAAAGCTTATCCGACTTACAAAGACAAATGCAGCATGAAACCGCGACACAGAAACATGGTCATATTAGTGACCACACTGAGAGGAGCACCTCGAAAAGGTCCATCCCAGAGGTAAGGTACAAGTGATGGATGATTCCTCTAGGAAGGAATCTGGAAGTTCAGAGGGCTCTTCTAGGAGTAGAACTAATTCTTATTCCCAAAGAAGACAGAAGAAGTGAAAGCTTTCCAGGGGTCATAAATTCGAAGAATTCAGGAAGGCCAAACCACCCTCCTTCGATGGTGAAATAAAGAAGGGAGAGGAAGAAGAGGCCTGGTTGTTTGGACTAAAGAAGTATTTCAGAGTCGATGACTTCTCAGAAAATTTTAAGGCTCGAGTGGCCACCTTCAACATGAATGGAAAGGCTTCCATTTGGTGGGAAGACCTTAAGAATGTAAAAGGGATTCACGAAGAAGACCTGACTTGGGAACGGTTTGAGAAATACTTTAGGAAGAAGTATCTGACTGAAAAAAAAAAAAATCGATGAAAAGACTAAATAATTCTTGAACTTAACCTGGGGCAACTCACCATAGAGGAATATGTCAGTAGATTCCTCAATTTGTTGAGGTATGTACCCTACATAAAGGTAGAAAAGGAAAAGGTGCAATGATTCATCAGTGGACTATCTAAGGAATATCAGAACAGGATTGAATTTGACGAACCAAAGACCCTAGAAGATACTATCAAAAAGGCAAGATATTGTTATGAGTAGCTTGGGCATCGAACAGAAGCTCGCGAAGGATGGAAGCAGAAGAATAGTTCAGGATTCCAGAAAAAGGGGTTTAAATACCCAAGATTTAAGGACTATAAAAAGAACTCAAGGATGAGCTTCCCAGCCCGAAGTGTACACCAGCAGAACTTTCCCTCCTTGAGAGGAAATAAACTTTCTAGATCTGCCCTAGTAAAGGTTGATATCCCAAAGAGAGAACCTTTGAAATGTTGGGGTTGTGGAGAAGAACATCTACTGGGAGACTGTCCACACCGACAACAGAATAGTCAGAGAATTTACAACATCCAGGAAGCTACCATCGTCAATGATGTGGCCAGGAGTGTGCCACAAATTTATGCAGCCTTGGATAATAACCAAGCTGACCACCAAGCTTCAGTGGTGGAAATAGAAGTTATAATTTCCAACTATCTAGTGTCTATTTTGATTGAACCTGGTTCAAATTTGAGTTACATAGCCCCTAAGGCTATCGATAAGTGTAAACTACAACCAAAAAAACATACCAAGCCATGGTTGGTATAGTTAGCCACTGGCACCAAAAGAAGGGTAGCAGAGGTCATACCAACCTGCTAATTAACATTGGGTGAATTCCCCACCCAAGAAACCCTTAACATATTACCCCTGGGATCGTATGATCTATTGATTGGTATGGAATGGCTAGCTGCCCATAAATCCAGATTGGACTGTTACCATAAAACTTTAGAATGTGTAAGTAAAGAAGGGAAAAGGATAACCCTTCAAGGGATCCAAAAACCTGTCTTGGTGAGACAAATATCATCTCTGCAAATGAGAAAGTATTGCCAAAAAGAGTGTCCCCTATATGCAATACAGGTGTTGAAAACTATTGAAGGTGACAAACCAAGCCTTGAAGACCACCCTACCCCGAGAGAATACAAAGATGTATTTCAAAAAGAGGTACCAGGCTTACCTCCGAGAAGGGACATTGAATTCTCGATAGAAATTGCACCGGGAGCGGTGCCAGTGTCTAGGACACCCTACCGGATGAGCAAGCCCGAGTTAGTTGAACTCAATTTGCAATTAAGAGAAATGATGGATAAGGGCTATATCTGGCCTAGCGTGTCTCCATGGGGAGAACCAGTCCTATTTGTGAAAAAGAATAACGATACCCTTAGATTATGTATATATGATAGACAAATCAA
>SNQJ01S0026853.1:158795-184993 GCA_010110895.2 Picea sitchensis | reverse complement strand
AACTACCAATGTTTGAAGCTTCCTCCATCCTTGCAAGATATCAAACTTCAACACAAAACTTGCACAAATACCAACAGCTAAATCTCAAGCTATCAATGGAAAATACATGAGCAAAACAATATGCTTCGATGCCACCTGATCTGAAAATAGTGGGCTGACTTGTTATGCTATGCAAGCACCCTCTACTTCATTAAAATAAAATTTTACAGGACCTTGCTCCATGTATTAAAATATGCAAGATAAATTATGTGTCAAATTTATACATCTTCTTTTCAATGTTCATGTGTGAGGAAATTTTCTTTTAAATGATTAAATAAGTGCTTTAAATAAACACTCAACAACATAAATTGCAGCAAATAAACCATCAAACTCACAACAATAACAAGATGATAAAGGAGTTTACCCCTCTCTGGGCTACATCTCCTTGAGCCTCCATCAATGGACTTGGCTCTCTGGGATTAATTTGTCAAATATTCTTTTACAAGATACTGCTCAACTCCAATGGAAATTCTGACTGTACCATTGGGTTCAGAATACATAAAAACCCCAAAAATGACTAATAAAACTCTGAAAACGGATCATGGCTCATCCGGGCATGACCTCTTCTACATGTGGCCTTAAGCTTCCCTGAGCTTCTCTTTGGAAAAAACACCTGTAAAATTCCTCAAATGGATCTAAAACCTATCCCAAAGTGTTCAGAGCATAATAATTAGCCAAAAATGATTATTCAATCACATAAAACAAACATAGGATCATCTGAGCATGACCTCAAACAATGAGGGCTTCAAGCTCCCTAGAGCTCTCTGAAACTTCAATGGTTAAAAACCTGCAAAATAAGTCTTCAAATGGCTGTGAAAATAGTGCCAATGGATTCAGAACGTCCAAAAAACCCTAGCTGGGCTTTTACGACACCTCATTTGGCCAAAAAATGAAGAAGATAGGCCTCCTGCCATTCTCTTCCTTCAAGCTTGTTGTCTCTGGTTCGCCAAAACGCACCTTTGTACGTTCTAACCAAGAACATGCTCCAAATTCATGCTAAAACCTAGCACACATGTGTAACCACAAAACCATTCAAACTGTAGGATAGTTACGAGCGCACCTAGCTCCTAACCATCAAGGGCCAGGTCGTATGACCCATGCGTCCACGCGCTAGCATTAACATATGCTCCCGTTACATAAGCCAATGGTCAAAGCCCAAATGGCCAAATGGCGGGTCATTGATATAAACATTGGAACAAACACAACCGCGCGTGTGTGTCCATATGATATAGCTGTGGGTTATATGTAACATATCATGCAACCAAGGGCTGGGGCTAAGCCCCGACCCGGTCGCGCCCCAAACCACACGCATATACAAACATATATATATATATATATATATATATATTGCACCATATATATAACAAGGAACAATTGGTGGTGCACTGGTTGGTGGCTCTTTGCCAAGTCGTTTCCCCTGCCCGGAGGTCACAGGGTCGACTCCGGCCAACGACATAAGTTTTAAACCAATAAATGGATGACACGTGGCGACCATTGATTGGGCCACGTGTCGTCATTCCATTCGCTGCCAAACATGCCAAGTCACCTACCAACTGTCTGAATTCCTATCTACCACGTGTTGTATGGTCTGCCACATGTCATACGGCTTGCCACGTCAGCATCTATACGGACTGTACGGGTTGCACAGTCAACACTCATTTTTTACCTATTTGGCGATTCGAACAGATCGCGATATCTCTCTCACCCGACTTCCGTTTGAACCCAAACAAGTTGCGTTGGGTTCATGATGACGAGGGTTATGCACCCGTTCGTTTTGAGGCAATTCCGAGAACTTTTATTTTTGAGCTAAAATTTGACCCCTGGTCCAGATTTTCATCATGAAATGTAATATCAAACAATCATGAACCATGAAAATTCCCTATTCATTCTCTTTCAATATTTGAATGCCAATATTTTTCGAATAAATGATTGCTTAAAAAAGAAAAAGAAAAAGAAATCTTTGATTTTTTTATTAGAAACCAAGAAATAGGGATGGAACTAAGAAAAAGTAAGCAACCAATGAAAATGAAATACTCAACAAACACCCAAATCGATCTTTCAATGAAGATAAAAATAACAAACGGACAAGACTAGTCTCTTCAAATTCACATGGACAATAATTTTCCAAGTAGTAAGCAATCGAAAAGGACAATTAATCCCAACTTTTAATCCAATCAAAGGCTCTCGACCAAACAAGCACTCGAATTTTAGAATCGGAGATTATACCCTTGTTAACAAAAGGTCAAGAGGTAAAAATTGAGAAAAAAGGATCAAGAAGATTTTTCAATTTCCGAAAACTAATCATTTGCAAGATTTGAAGTCGAGAAACAGTCAATCACTGGCAAAAGAAGTTCTTCCCAGATAAACAAACAAATCTTGGCATCTGAAGACGCAAAAAGACCTAATCCAAAGTTTTTACAAGTGAGTTCACAGTCTAGTAGTGGGGTATAGTGTGAGAATTAGGGATTCTCGCAGCCTAGACACAGGCAATGTGCGAGAAGGTCGCACTGAACTGAACACTAGGGTGCGAACTTCAGTGATTCTTGTAGGCCACAGAAAGGTACAGTGCGAGAAGGTTTGTAATCAAGCAAAATTTGGAAAAAGGACAAAACTTTTCAGTGAACTTCTGGATCCAGAGAGTCTGTAAGGATCTCCTAAAGACTCAGAGATTGATTGGGAATGAAAAAGGGTAGGTCAAGAGAAAATGGCCAAGAAAAAACCACAAAATGGGTTGTATCCCCAGTGGAGTCGCCAATTTTGTTATTGGGTAAATCGGTAGGTGTGGACACTAACTGATCGCCCTAGATCCAGTTGGATCTAGAACAAAACGAGACAGGACATGACTCTTTCTCTAAGTTGCAGTCATTGAATCTACTACCAAGAAGGAATGAGTGACATACCTTTATATCACTTCCTTAGGTCTCTGTTGTTCCTACTTCACTCTGGTGCTCTTGTGAAATCAGGTCCAAGACAACACAAACCAACCAAAGTGAAGATAGAAAAGTATATTCAATGTCAACCTATGCATATGATCAAGGAGTTATGCAATAAAATAAGAGTGATTTTATGGGAAAGGGACATGTCATTGTATTATATTAAATGAAAGTAGAAGATACAACCAGATCACCTTGATGTCGCAAGATTCCTTTCAGTGATCCTTGGTTCCAACACACACACTTTCATGAAGAAGATCCAGTACAACTTGATAAACAAATAGAGTCTTCAAGATTCAATCCAAACAGAGTTCTTCACACAATTTTCCCATCAATTCTTCATTCAATCTTGCTTAACCTTTTCCATGAGAAACCTTTCAATATATAGGAGAATGAGAGATGGTTAAATGGATGAGGATGATCCCACTAAATCTGAGAAGTCAATAGAATGCCAACCATGTGAATACCAACTCATTTTCTAGAAGATCCTCTTATAGAACCTTTGTAACCTCTTCTTCCATTTTTAGCCTTGAAACAGGTTCACACCCTGCTTATAGAGAAAACTGCGAACTCCTCACAGGCCAAGTATAGAGCAACCTGCAAGAATGAGGATTTCCGCACTCTGCATCATATGCAGCCTGCGAACTCACTTTAAAAATATGCTTTGTAGAGGAAGACAATAGTCACTTTTCTTAGGCAAGAAGTCCTTATGAGAGCCTGATCACATAACTATAGATACATCACCATAGTGACCAAAATAATGTGTAACACATGTTCAGGAGGCTACTACAGTTAATGACATGGCTAGGAGTGTGTCGAGAATATTTGCCAAGAAACCTATTTCTATTTTGATTGACCCTGGTTCTAACCTTAGTTATGTTTCACCTAAAGTTGTTAAAGCATGTGCCTTATAGAGAAAGATGCATGCAAAAGCATGGTTAGTTCAGTTAGCCACATGGACAAAGAGAAAAGTAACATATGTAATATAGGCATGTCCATTTGAAATGAGTGGATTGCACACTCAAGAAACCTTAAACATCCTACCCTTAGGATCATACAATGTTTTTCTAGGCATGGATTGGTGGGTTGTCCATAAGGAAAGATTGAATTGTTATGAAAATACATTACAGTGTGAAGATGACGAATGCAACATGAGGTTGTTGCAAGGTATTCAAAAGCCTATGTCAGTTAGGCATATATTAGCACTGCAACTTAAGAAGTTTAGTCGAAAAGGGTGTCCCTTGTATGTAATACAACTGCTCAATGCAGTAGAGAGAGAGGAGATGAAAATTGAGGATCATCCAGTGTTGTGGGAATTCAAGGATGTATTCCCCAAGGAGGTACCTGGACTTCCTCCTAAGCGAGATATTGATTTCTCAATAAATCTTGTACTCAGAATAATACCAACATAAAAAATACCCCACGGAATGAGTACGCCAATGTTGATAGAGTTAAAAGTGCAATTGAAGGAAATGATGGACAAAATGTATATTAGGTCGATTGTATCCCCATGGGGATCATCCACAATGTTTGTGAACAAGAAGGATGGTACCTTATGATTTTGCATCGAATACTGACAATTGAACAAGATGACCATCAAGAAAAAATATGCATTGCCCAAGATTGATGATTTTTTCAATCATCTCAGGGGAGCTACAATATTTTCTAAAATTGACTTGAGATCTAGATATCACCAAGTCAGGATCAAAGATGAAAACATCCACAAGAAATTTTTTAGGACAAGGTATGGACACTATGAATCTGTGGTGGTATTGTTTTGGCTTACTAACGCACCATTCACCTTCATGTTCTTAATGAAAAATGTTCTCAACAAATATTTGGATAAGTTTTCCTGGAGTTTGTTGATGATATCCTGGTTTTGTTGGAATATTCAATATTAGTGAGAGGTGGGGGGGTGAATCATTATTGTACACTTTCAAAGATTTTTTCTTTAAACTGCTTCAAACATATTAGAATTTATAAATGGAGACAATCATAACATAAATATATTGAACATAATCACATGAATTAATCAACACATTCATAGTACACAAATATTGAAGTGGAAAGCAAGACTGGGAGAAAACCAATTGAAGATATTTCACCAATGAATATCAATTCATTTGTAAATAATTTTTTTTGAGGACATCAATCCTCTATAGGAACCAACCTACAAGTAGATGAGGACACCATTCCTATATAGGTACCAACCTACAAGTATATGAGGACACCACTCCTCCTTTGAGCACCAACTCGATGACTTCAGGCACCAACCTGCATGTAGATGAGGACACAAATCCTCTTGATCACCAACTCAATGAATTCAAGCACCAACCAACATGTAGATGAGGACACCAATCCTCTTGAGCGCCAACTCAATGACTTTGAGCACTAACCCTCATGTAGATGAGGAAACCAATCCTCTTGAGAACCAACTCAATGACTTCAGGCACCAACCTACATGTAGATGATGAAACCAATCTTCTTGGCACCAACTCAATCTTTCCTTGCTCTACCCTTCCACCCTTAATTTTTCATTTGTTCACTAAAATTGTTGTTCTTCATTTAACTTATCCTTTTTTATCTAACACATTCTTTCAAAAACCTCCATAACAAAGTTACTTTTGTACAGATCTCTCATGACTACATCGGATCTTCTACAATGTATTCCTTTGCATTATTACTACTAAAAAGGAGATCCTTTTTCCATAAGAGTGCTCCTACAAATAGTCCCAAAACACTTATAGAATAAAGAGCTCCTTAAGTCACCAATTCATATTACTACAAGGATCATATTTATGCAATTGCAATATCCAAATCAAGATGCCACCCTTCGGCTCCTCAACAAAGTTGGAACACCATCATTATATTCACATCATTTCAAAACGTTCTCCTCATATATCTATAATTATGGGAACACCATATCAGAACTATTATCTACTTCACCATCTTCTTTTTACGAAAATGTTCTCCTCTATTATTTGTACATCTGAATCTATTTTATCAGAGCCTCATATTCTTCTCAAGTATCGATCATTTTTTTCATTGTCGGAATGTGTGTGTGTTTGTGTGTGTGTGTGTGTGTGGTTTAATTGAACTAGATGTGGGCTTCATTAACGTTCGAAGTGAACCCAATGATTCTCTAAGTTGACTAGTGGCATCTCCACCATTGAAATGGTTCACACAGTGTATAAGCCCTTGGGGCTTATTTTGCTTCATTGATAGTGTTATCCCTACGGGCATAGAACCAAATGTGTGGGACCATGGGATTTATTGCAGAGGGCTAGATGCCTTGTTGGAATCCCGATATGAAAGGGGGTCACAATAACAATATTGTGACACATGCCTTCTTCTATGGCGCACAATGCCAAATTGTGGGGGGGTCCAACCTTTTTAACATTCACACAATTTTGTCATGTGCAATTAATAATAGCCATTGATCTATCCTTTCTGTCAATAGCCCGACCTATTCCTCGTGCTAATATCCTCCCCTTTACAACTTTTGTTATGAGTCATTTATCTCCTTTGTGAACAAATGATTGGATATTTTTTCACCCCCCGGATACCTGGAATTCTATGGAACCTTGCTTCCATGTGTGTTCTCCTGCGTGGGGATATCTCATTATCCTGACATTTGTCGATGTCAGATAATTGGGACTTACAATGCTTCTCATTAGATGATCTTGCCAAGGGTCGAGATCCGATATGGCAAGGGTTGTTGATCTATTATGGGCATTGAATTTCCTTGCTGGTCACAACTTGAACAAGATTGTGCATGCATGTGAACTATGGTCACATCCAATCTTGAGAGCTCACATAATCATCAGCATTGGCCTGTTCTCGAAAGGCATAAAGTATTCTATCAATGCGAAATTCCTCAAGATGAGCATCAATATCTGAAGCTCCCAAGTTGGAAACTACCTTTTCAATTGTCTTTATTACCATTTGGTAATATGGTTATTTTTAGTCTTTAATATATTCAACAGTTCTTCCCATAATTTCATCAACTTCCACTTCATTAGCTATCTTAACAGTTGTATCTACCAATTGTCTGTAGTTTCTGAACCACCAAGTGACATTATAAGTGTCTTGTGGGCTTATGTGAACTACATTCCTTCCCTTCCACTTGACATCAATGTTAATATACTCAACCATATATTCACCCTGAAATCAATGAAAATATACTCAACAATCTCCCCCTTTTTCATTGATGGCTATTCTACTATTTATTTGATACCCCTATTAGTGTACTGTTGAGATCTTTTCTTTCTTGCTTGTTTTTTTCTCCCCCTAAGAGTATGTGTGTTCTCCTGAAATATTTTCTTTATTTCCTTATTTTTTTCTCTCCCTGAGAGTACGATCCTCTAGTTTTGCTTCTTTCTCTCCCCCTTTGACATCAATGAAAAAGGGTTCATTTACTTAGGGATTTGTTGAACCCCTAATATCTATCTGAGTTACTCAAATTGATCCGGATTGTTTTTGGAATGAAATGAGAGCGGAGAAATAATAAAGAAATGCACAGAGATATATCAGATATCCAATAATGTAATAGATATATATCATATATATAACTATAAGCACATAGATACAATAATACACAATTTCTATTAATGAGTGAAACGTACAAAATTGTAGAAATACAGAGTGAAAGACTCGCTAGAATGGTGGCATCTTATCTCTGAGAAGAGATGTGATGACTACGCTCATTTGCAAGAAGATGAGTACAATGAGGCTTTAAAGGCCTTTTTACAATAAACATGAATTCCAAAACCCTAGACATCCAAAAACCTAACCCTAGGAGATGAAGCGCCTAAAGTCATATGGGCCCCGTTGGGGTAAGTTAGTACATCAACTTCTCGGGGTCGTAACTTTTGCATACGATATTCGTTTAGGGCGCACAATAGCTCGTTGGAAATATATTGATGAGGAGATTCATTTTGGGGGCTCAATCAAAGCCTTTCTTATAATTAAGGTGATCAATCGTGAAAAAACGTCGTTTAGGCCCTCAAAATGGCCTCAAAAGTTTGGGAATCAAAAAATTTCCGGAAAATTGTTTTTATCCAGTTGGAATAGGTGGGTGGCCACCGATATCCACCTGGATAACAAATGCATATTTAGGGAGGGGCTTGGTAAACATATCTGCAATTTTTTCCTTGGTAGGAACATACTCCAACTTGACAATCTTATCATTTACTTGTTCCCTCAGAAAGTAATATTTGTTTGGGATATGTTTTGTCTTTGAGTGCATCACTGGATTCTTGTAAATGCTTATAGTAATGGTGTTATCACATAGTATAGAAATTGGGTTCTTGTATTCTAACTTAATGTCTTGCAGTTTTTTTTTCATCCAAAGGATTTGTGTGCAACAGGACGTTGTTGCAATGTACTATGCTTTTGTTATGGATAAGGATATTGAAGATTGTTTCTTGCTTAACCAAGATACTAGACAACTTCCCAAGAAAAATGATCCTCTGCTTGTGCTCTTCCTATGTAGTTAGGGTAAAGTATTTTCCTTTTGGATACCACAGTCCAAAATCCATTGTGCATTTCAGGTATCTGAGAATTATTTTGACTACCACCACATGTGATTATTTGTGCATATTGAAATCTTGCAACCAATCCAACAACTTGCATGACATCAGTCCTTGATGCAGTTACATATAAAATACTATCAATCATTGATCTATACATGGTGTGATCTACCTCTAGTGATTCATCATCCTTAATTAGATTGCAACCTTTAATCATTGGAGTACTGACAGGATTGCAGTCTTCCATCTTGAACTTCCTTAACATATCCTTGATATATTTTGTTTGAGAAGTAAATATACATTTATTTGACTGAGAAATTTGTAGACCTAAGAAGAAGGAAAACTCACCGAGCATGGACATCTCAAATTATTTTTGCATGTCCTTTGAAAACATTTGACTCGGATCATCAGAGTTACTTCCAAAGATAATATCATCTACACAGACCACAATGATAATCATATTTCCATTTTCTTCTTTGATGTAGATATTAATTTATGCATTTCCTCTCTTGAAACCTTGTTGTTGTAGGTACCTATCAAGTCTTGAGTACCAATCTCTAGGTGTTTGCTTCACACCATAGAGAGATTTCTTCAATTTGCACACATAATTTTGATTTTCTGACCACTGAAATCCCTCAAGATGATCAATGAATACTTCCTCCTCCATATTTCCATTTAGAAATGCAGATTTAATGTCCATCTGATAGACTTTAATACTCTTATAGCTTGAAAATGCCAAGAATATTCGGATGGCTTCTCGTCTAGCCGCATGAGCAAAAGTTTCATCAAAATATACACCTTCAACTTGAGCATAGTCTTTACATACTAGCCTTGCCTTATTTTTCACTACTTTTCCATCCTCATTTAGTTTTTTCCTAAAGACCCACTTAGTGCCAATTAGATTCTTGCCTTTTTGTCTAAGAACTAGTTCCCAACTTTGGTTTTTCTCAAGATGATCTAACTCCTCATTCATAACATTAACCCAATTTTTATCTCTGCTAGATTCTTCTAAGTTCTTGGGTTTTGTTTTAGACAACAAAGACAAATTTGCATGTTTTGGTGATCTTTCCAATTGTATTCTTGTTTGGACACTTTTTTTGTTATTTCCAAGAATTGGTTATTCAGGGTGGTTCTTTTGAACATATCTCGAGGGGGTCTTTGTGTCTTGTCTAGGAACTTCCTCTTCTTCTACATTATCTTCCTCATTGTGTTTATCTTCTTCTTCTTCTTCTGCATTATCTTCCTCATTGTCTTTCTCTTCTTCACTATACCTTTCTATTGTTGGATGGTTATTTGTTTGCATCTTGATCCTTCCAGGATTTTAATCATCTACTCTTACATTTGAACTTTCAACAATTTTTTCTAATCTCAGATTGAAACATCTGTAAGATTTTCTTTGAGAGGAGTAACTAAGAAAAATACCTTCATCAGATCTAAAGTAAAACTTGTCAAGGTTGTCATAATCTCTCTTTATGTAGCATTTTCTTCCAAAAACCTTAAGGTGTTTAACATTTGTTGGTCTGTCTTTCCATAATTCATATGGATTTTTATCACTATTAGATCATATTTGTGCTTTGTTCAGAATGTAGACAGTTGTGTAGACAACATCCCTCCAAAATATATCTGATATCTTATCTTGATTCAACATGTTTCTGGCCATTTCTTATACAATCTTTTTTTTTCTTTCAGCCACTCCATTTTGTTGTGGAGTTCTTGTAGCTGAGAAGTGTCTTCTTATTCCACGATCTTCACAGAATTCATCAAACTCATCTGATGTGAATTCTCCACCATTATCTGATCTTAGGCATTTGATTTTCAATTCTGTTTCATTTTCAACCATTAATTTGAATGCTTTAAACTTCCCAAAGGATTCTGATTTATGCTTAAGAAAGGCTACCCAAGTCATTCTTGTGTAATCATCAATGAGCAACATGAAGTAATGGTCACCTTGCAAACTTTGTGATTTGGTTGGACCAAAGAGATCAGTGTGGATAATTTCTAATGGTATTGATGTTGAATTTTCCTTGGTTTTGAATTTTACTCTTGTTTACTTCCCATGTTGGCAATGCTTACAAATTGGGTTTGTGGGCTTGATGATTTTTGGCATACCTCTTACTTCCTAGTTGTTACCGACCTTAATCAAGTTTTCAAAACTTAGATGTCCCATTCTCTTACACCATAACCAATTTTCATCTGTTTATCCCATAAAACATACTTCTCTTCCAATTTTATTTAGAATGTATACATTATTTGGAGTTCTGATTGTTGTTGCTACCAATCTTCCAATGTCTTATTTGCTTATTCTACATTCCTGGGAGTTAAAAAGAAGTGTGTCCCTGGTCACATAGTTGGCTAACACTTAGAAGATCATGCTTCATATCTTCAAATAGAAGAACACTTTTCGTCGTAGCATTCTGACTTCCAAGGATGACTTTACCTTTTCCAATTATATTGGAAGATTATTATCTCCAAATGAAACAATTCATCCCTTCTCTTTCTTTAGCTTAAGGAATTTGTTTTGATCACCAGTCATATGCTTTAAACATCCATTGTCTATGTACCAATAAATTTCTTTGTCTTGAGCATGCATTACTAAATCACATTCTTCCTGAGAACCCTTCTCTTATTTCTTCTTCCATATTTTGGTGGTTTTGTTGACAACAATATGTTTTTCCATAGGGGATTGTATCCAACCTTTGAAATCCTGAGATTTATGTCCAAAATCATGGCATTTATAACATTCAAGATCATAGTTAAATATTAGTGGAGCAAATGAAATTTTGTGTCTGTTGTCAACATGATTTTTTACTTTGTTGTTCACATAATTATTTCTTGGAGCATTGTGCATGCCTCCATTTCTTCCTTGATCATTTCTTGGATATGCTCTGCATTCTATTTCCTTATGACCAAAATTTTTTCATGAAAAATATATGCATACTTGTTCATAGTAGGTCTTGTTGGTGTCATCACCCTTCTAAATTCATTCTTCCTGTGAAGAAAAACATAATTTTGATGGTCATGGTTTGCTTCATTAGTGTTATCATCACGTTCAAAGGGACTTTTCAGGGCCATATCATAGCTCTTGGGTTCTTCCTTGTTTCTCTGTAATGTGGATTTGGGATTGTAACCAAGTTCAGTTTTGTCGAATGGTGATCTTTGGTTATTGAGCATATTATCTAGCATCATGGAACTTTGTTAAAAAAATTTACTATTGTTCAACTCAACGATAAGTATATCAATTTCCTTCATTGGGGAAGTGTTTTCTTTTTCAATTTTTTCACAATCTTATTCTTTGTTCTACAATTGACATTTTATTTCATCTTCAACTTTCTTTTGTTCTTCTAAATGAGATACTGGATCAGAATTATGCGACAATTATTCCTTCAATTGTCTATTGTTTCTTTTGAGCATTTTTATTTCATCTCGAGCACAGAGTAATTCTCCTTCAAGATCAACATCCATATCATAATTTTCTCCAATTTATGGAATGTTTCCATTGTATTCATCTTCATTGGCATTTGTTTCTAGGGATATGAACAAAACATCATCTTCAATATCTTCATCACTTTCAGAGGATGAGTAGTTATTCTCTTTGGAACAAAGATTCTTATTTTGTTTCTGGAAGTATTGTTCCTTTAAGTTTTACCTTTTCTTCTTTTATTAGAGTTAAAATCATATTTATATTTCTTGTCCATGTTTTTATTATGAGGACATTTGGTAGCAAAGTGTCCTACTTCACCACAATTAAAACATTTGAAAGAAATATTTTCTTTATATTTTCCGGTTCCTCTATGGATCCTTCTTACAAAGTTGGCTTCCTCTGCATCAAAACCATCATTGGAGTTGTCACTTGATCTTTCTTTTCTTCTGTTGGTCTTCTTTGAGGCTTTGCATGTTGCTTCAATTTTAGATATTTTTTCTTGTTCTATATGCATCCCATAGGCTATAATAATTCCATGCAATTCAACCATTGTTAATATGTCCAAATCTTTCCTATCTTCAAGAGTTGATATCTTAGAATTGAATCTCATAGGAAGTGACATGAGTAATTTTTTTACAATGAATTTCTCAACAATCATTTCCCCCAAACCTCTGATGATGTTTATAGTTCCATCCACACATAGAAGGTATGTTGAAATGTTTTCTTCTTCATCCATATTCAGGATTTCAAATTGACTCATATGAGTTTGAAGTTTTTCTTTCTTGACTTTATCATCTCCTCCATAGGTGTTATGTAGTTTATCCCACATCTCCTTTCTTGATTCACAATGCATAACTTTGGTGAATTCTGATTTTGATAATTCTTTCTGAATTGCATTCATGTATTTTGTATTGTTTTCACTGAGATTCATTGCACCTATATCAAAGAGTGTATTTACTGTAGTTTCATAATTGTTCTTGACTGATTCCCAAACATCATACCCTAGTGACTATAAATACACTCTCATTCTGATGCTCCAGAAGGCATAATTTGTTCCATCAAAGTATGGATATTTTCTTAAGGATAATTTCTCTTGTTTGTCCATGTGACCTATTGGGATATTCCTTCCAATGGTTAGATTGTTGCTGAAGGGACCTTCTCTGATACCAATTGCTGGAATATTCAATAGTACTGAGAGAGGGGGGGGGTGAATCAATATTGTACACTTTGAAATATTTTTTCTTTGAATTGATTCAAACATATTAGAATTTATAAATGGAGACAATTATAACATAAATCTACTGAACATAATCACATGCATTAATCAACACATTCACAGTACACAAATATTGAAGTGGAAACCTAGATTGGGAGAAAACCACTTGAAGATATTTCACCAATGAGTATCAATTCATTTGTGAATACCTGTCTATGAGGACACCAATCCTCTGTAGGCACCAACCTACAAGTAGATGAGGACACCAATCATCCTTTGAGAACCAAATCAATGACTTCAGGCACCAACCTGGATGTAGATAAGGACACCAATCCTCTTGAGCACCAACTCAATGACTTCATGAACCAACCCGCATGTATATGAGGACACCAATCCTCTTGAGCACCAACTCAATGATTTCAATCACCAACCCACATGTAGATGAGGACACCAATCCTCTTGATCACCAACTCAATGACTTCAGGCACCAACCTACATGTATATGGGGACACCAATCGTCTTGAGAATCAACTCAATCTTTCCTTGCTCCACCCTTCCACCCTTAATTTTTCATGTGTTCACTAAAACTATTGTGATGCATTTATCTTATCCTTTTTTATATAATTCATTGTTTCAGAAACCTCCAATACAAAGTTACTTATGTACAAAGCTCTCATGACTGCACTAGATCTTCTACAAATAGTGCTCCTACAAATAGTCTCAAAACACTTATACATTACAAATCTCCTTATGTCACCAATTCATATTACTACAAGGATCATATTTATGCAATTGCAATATCCAAATCAAGATGCCACCCTTCGGTCCTTCAAAAAATATAGAACACCATCATTATATTCACATCATTGCAAAACGTTCTCCTCATATCTCTGTAATTCTGGAAACACGATATCATAATTGTTTATCTATTTCACCATCTTTTTATGAAAATGTTCTCCTCCGATATCTGTATATATGAATATGTTTTCTCATAGCCTCATATTCTTCTCAATCATCTATCATTTTTTTCATTGTCATAATGTGTGTGTGTGTGTGTGTGTGTGTGTGTGTGTGTGTATAATAAAACTAAATGTGGTATTGATTAACATTTGAAGTGGACCCAATTATTCTTTGAGATGACCAGTGGAAAATTCACTATTGAAATGGTTCACACAGTGTATAAGACCTTGGGGCTTATTTCGCTTCGTTGATAGTGTTATCCTTACAGGAATAGGACCAAATGCATGGGACCACGAGATTTATTGTAGGGGGATAAACACCTTGTTGGAATCCAAATGCGAAGGGGGGCCACAATAACAAGATTGTGACAGATGCCTTCTTCTATGGCACACATTTCCAAATTGCGGGGGGTCCAAACTTTTTAAAATTCGCACAAGTTTTTCATGTGCAATTAATAATAGTCATTGATCTAGCCTTTCTGTCAATGGTCAGATCTACACCTTGTGATAATATCCTCACCTTTACAACTTTCATTCTGAGTCTTTGATCTCCTTTTTGAATGGACGGTTGGATCTCTCTTCACCCATCGGATTCCTAGAGTGTTATGGAACCTTGCTTCCACGTTTGGTCTGCTGCATGGGGATATATCTTCAGCGTGACATCTCCTAGCATCAGGTAATTGGGACTTGCAATGCTTCTCACCAGATGATCTCGCCGAGGGCCAAGATCCAATACGACAAGGGTCATTGATCTGTTATGGGCATCAAATTTCCTTGTTGATCACAACTTGAAAAGGATTGTGCATACATGTGAACTGGTCACGTCTAATCTTGAGAGCTCACATAAGCATCATCACTGGTATGTTCTCAAAAGGAATAAAGTGTTCCATCAATGAGAAATTCCTCCATATGAGCATCAATATTTGAAGCTCCCAAGTTGGAAACTACCTTTTCAATTATATCCATTACCATTTGGTGATATGGTTCATTTTCATCCTTAAGATCTTAAATTGTTCTTCCAACAATGTTAGCAACTTCCACTTCATTAGCTATCTCAACAATTGTATCTACCAACTTCCTATATTTTTTGAACCACCAAGTGACATTATAAGTGTCTTGTGGGATTATTTGAACTACATTCCTTCCCTAGCACTTGACATCAATGTTAATCTTCTCAACCATATATTCACCCTCACATCAATGAAAATATACTCAATAGGTTTATTCCTAGACCAAGGAAGAGCACTAAGAAGATCTTAGGTTGGTGTTACAGGTGCTAAGAGATCACCATCTATATTCCAAGTTCAATAAGTGTGGTTTCTTCTAGAAATAAATCCAATATTTGGGCCACAAAATCTTAGTAGAGGGAGTGGAAGTAGATCTTGTGAAGATTAAGGAAATCATGGATTGCCCAGCGCCTCGGAATTTGAATAAGGTAAGATAATTTATGGGGTTAATTGGGTATTACAGATGGTTTATTAAGGGATTTTCCAAGATTGGTAATCCCATTAACTCATTGGAAAGAAAAGGGAAGACGTTTGTATGGTCGACATAGTGTGAAGTTATCTTTCAACAGCTGAAACATCTCTTGACCAATGCCCTTGTTTTGAAAATTACAGACCCTGAGAAGGATTTCTAAATTTGCACTGATTCTTGCAAGGAAGGATTTGGTGGAGTCCTCATGCAAGAAGGACAGGTGATTTTTTATGAATCAAGGAATTTGAATGAGCATGAATAGTTGTATGTCACCCTTGATTTGGAACTTGCAACAATTGTGAATGCGCTAAAGATTTGGAGGAATTACCTGTTGAGAATAACATTTTTATTGATGACATATCATTGTGGTTTGAAGTATTTATTTGATTAGCCATTGTTGAATTCTAAAGAGGTCAAGTGGATGGCGCTAATTAACGAGTTTAATTTTGAAATCAAACCTATAAAAGGAAAGAAAACAAAGTGGCAGATGCACTTATCTGAAGTGTGCAAACAATGCATGTAGCATCAATAAGTGTAGATGAGTCTAACATCAAACAAATAATTAGAACTCTTTCGCAAGAAGATAAGGTTTTCAATCTAGTAAGAGAGGGTTTGCATCAAGAACCTAGTGAGAAAAAGTATGAGAAATATTAGCTTACAATAGATGAACTATTGTTATATAATAACAGGTTATGTGTACTTGATTTAGTAGAGCTGAAGCACCTCATTATGGATGAGTTTCATCGGAGACCTTATTTGGGTCATCCTGGTTATCATAAGATGATAACAATAGTAATGCATTTGTATTACTGGCAAGTAATGAAGAAATACATCGCTGAGTATATTGAAAAATGCATGGAGTGTAAACAGGTCAAAGATGAACACAAGAACCCTACATGATTATTGCAACCATTGAAAATCCCATAATGGAAGTGGGAGACAATTTCCATGGATTTCATCACTGGTTTTCCAAAGATAGTTAAGCAACATGATACAATCATGGTAGTAATGGACAAGCTGAGCAATGAAACTCACTTTATTCCAATCAAGTCTACTTTTAAAGCCATAGATGTTGCTCATGTTTTTATAAAATATATTTTTAGGTTGCATGGTATGCCCAAGACTATAATCTCAGACAAACATATGAAATTCACATCAAATTTTTGGAAAGGCTTGTTTGTGGGCTTAGGAATGAAATTGGCATTCAGCACGACTACCATCCTCAAACAGATGGTCAGACCAAAAGGGTGAATAGAGTACTAGAAGAAATGTTAAGGATGCATGCCATGCATCAACCCAAATAGTGGGAGGAATATCTGCCCCTGGTATAGTTTTCCTATAGTAGTGGAAATAAAGAATCTTTGGAGATGATCCCATTCGAGGCTTTGTATGGAAGAAAATGCATATTTCCAGTTAGTTGGGATAATCTAGTGGATAAGATGACACTTGGACCAGACTTGATAAGGGGTATGGAGCAGGAAATGACCAAAATAAGATAAAATTTAAAAGTATCCCAGGATAAGAAGAATAGCTATGCATATAACAAGATAATTCATAAATAATTTAAGGTGGGATATCATGTGTATCTCGGGGTAAAACCCAAGAGAATATCCCTAAGGATGGGAACTTGTGCCAAGTTAGTACCCTGCTATTATGGACCATTTGAATTACTAGAAAGAGAAGAACCAATGGCATATAGACTTGCTCTACCACCTACGGTTAGAGCTCACAATGTGTTCCATGTATCTTTATTAAAGAAGTACATTCATGATTTTAATCATGTTACTGATTGGATTGTGATACAAGTGGAACCAGAGGGAGAGTTCCAACTTGAGCCTTAGTGCATCCTGGAAAGGAAGGACACATTACTCCAAACCTGAGTCATCATGCAAGTCAATGTAAAATGGAAGCATTTTGAAGTAGATGAGGCCACTTGACAACTAGAATATGCCATGAGGATGGCATTACCCATTTTAGTTTCCTATATAAATTGTATATATGTGGTGTTAAAACACCAAGGACTATGTTTCTATTCTGCACTCAACACACCCTAAAAAAAAATAACTTTGTCAATTTTTACTTTTTCGGTACCACTTGGTTTTTGCACTGTCTAATTCGATTTCATTTTGAGGATTTTTTTGTTTGCACTTATTATCATGAATCTCGGGCTTGTTTGATTTTATGAAACCCAATGAATTAAAAAGGATTAACACCTAAATAAAGAATCAACAACCTGAAACACTTCACCCAATGCGCTCAAATTTGGCATCGAAAGGAATGAAAAGATGAAAAAGAACCACTCGGGAAACCTCAGCCACCGAGTGTCGATATTCATCAGTATAGGCAAAGGGAAGTTTCATCTTATGACAAATACTGCATAAGGATATCACCAATTTTCGATCCCCTTCAGCATCGGTAAAAGACGAGAGGAATAGACGTTAATGAAGAACGGAACGATATCGTTGATAGTCGACGCCCGACGCGCTTATCGAAACCGGAGAAAACCTAAAAGGATTGCCACAATCATTCTGATCGCACTAAGAGATACTCCTGATCGCCAATCCTTGATGTGTTTTGGCATCGAGACTTTTTCGAGGAAGCTAATACATAGAAAACATGTGATAGGTTTATAATCGATCGCCAACCATGTATACCTTATCACCATCGGCAAGCGAAGGTTTCTTTTAGAATGCACAACTGAAAGAAAGTCACGAATCCAATTAATAAACGTGAATTAGGTCATCGGGCTTCAACACCACGTGTCTTTACCAGATTGGAGAATCGTACGATCGAGTTTTACCTAAAGTCGTTCTTTTGGTCCCCTAAGTCCAAGTCACACCTCTGAGTTAGCTTTTCCACAACAACATTGTACGATGATATTGATCTGCGTCAGAGATTTTGTGAGGGACATCGACGAAAAGGTTCAAAGCGCATTGCTAATCCCCAATCCACCCACTGATAAAGTGACATAATGGGATGTTTTAGAGTTAAATACGATTAGATTTTCGAGCATTTAAGAGGCTAATTAATATCAAATCGCACATTAGTTTCTACCTCGTGCGCAAATCAAAATAGTTGTTTAAAATCATTGGTAGACCACATCACCTTCATTCCTCCTCCGTCAACCCATGATGAATTTAAGTTGCAAAGATTCAGCGACAAATTTTTTTAAATTTCACTCATCACCTGAATTGAATGGCTGACGTGACACGGTAAGTTCTTCACTGGTTTAAATTCTCTCGAGCCCTTGTAAGCGGAATCATTTTGCGTGCAATGATATTCAGAGCATCTGGAGAAGCGAGATGAGCAATTCAAAAGCTGCATAGATCCCATGAGTATCAAATAACTAGGTTTAGCAAGCTTTACAGGTATGTATCCAAGTCTGTGGATTTTACATGTTTACACTTCATATATTTGCTATCCGGTTTTGTTCTTCACACAGTGTCTAAAGGTTTAGTTTGATTGTAGGAACAATGCCTCTAAGAAAGCCAACCACTAGACGATTGTCGAGGGCACCGAAGCTGAAAGAACCAGAGTTGGGTGAAGGCTCCTCTCCAAGGGTCGCGAAGAAATTGGAATACACTCCAAGACTGGAACCTGTCATCAAAACAACGACGAATAAGGTTTTTAATTAGCCTTTGGCCTTTGGAGATAAAGAAGCAAGCACAGGGTCCAAGGAGACACTCCCACATTGGGGAGAGCTCTTTAAAAAGATCAGTCGGGAAGAATACCTAGAATATATCCCACACAGCGACCCAGATGTGAGGGTGCTTGATGATGAGGTGTTTTCAAATATCTGACAGTCGTACCTGCACATGGTAGCAAGCAGAACCCCCGTCTTTCCCTGTATAAAACTTATGAAGTGGCTCATTGACCACACAGACACATAGAAGTGTTTAATCAATGGTGAAAATGGTGGGTGTGTCGGGGTCTTCCTTCCGGTGGAGGTCCATAAATATTACAAACTCCGAGACCCTGAGGAACGAATGAATACAAATTTCGTCGTGAAGTTCTATGAGCGCCATGACACCAATCGGGTGATGGCCTCATGGTGGAGGGATGACAAGAAATACACCAACCAGAGCACCAGTTGGTACCAAACGACTAGTTTAAGGGAGCCATACATCTACTTGATGGCTCTTATCTATCGATTATATGGGGACAAGGACTGCTCTAGATTTTCAGAGGTGTGGATGCCCTTAGCTTACACAGTGGTGATTTCAGGGAGCGACTTCAATTGGGGAGCCATAATTTCTAAGAAACTGAGCATTTGCATACAATAGGCTCAGACGCCGAAGGAAGGAGAGACACCAGCCTTCTACATGGCTTCATATTTACTTGATGTCATGTGCACCAGAAACATTTTCACTTGCATGAACCTAATATAACATGTCGCAGAGCTCCTAGTCCATGTATATTTCAGCATCCTATGGGAGAATAGGTACAAGAAATATTACTCTCTCATCTGCGATGAATTCATCGCACATATTTATTTCATTCTTTTTAAGAAAGAATGCCCGAGACTATCGAATGCGGCCAAAAAGATGATATCAAAAGTAGGCCACTGGTATTTGGACGAGCGCAATACCTACATTAGGGTGTTCACGGCTACCAAAGAACCACACCTCTTGCCAGCACATGTCCCTGACCGACTTGTAGTGGGAGAGATATGCTACCATATCATCTTGCAAGGTTACAACGCTACCCTAGTCAAGGACAAGAAGCGTACATTCATACCTTATGGTTTCCATGTAGGCTTCTACATGGTGAAGGAAACAACTCAAGCCAAACAAGAAGGGCTAAGCCAACTAGAGTTCAGATTCCAGACAGTTCAATTCCGCAAGAACCATCCAAAGGGTCTGGTCTTGAAACATGCTTCGCAAGTGTCGTCATGTTGGCCATACACCCACGACAAATTTGAATATGAAGTCTTCACAAAAAATGCCCAAGACTGGGATGAGGTGGTGGCAAGGATGGTCGAACCCAAAATGACCAAGTTTAGGGCCATGAGCCTGGATGAACAAGCGACGACCATAAATAAATGGGCTCAAGAGGCCCTCAGAACCAGAGAAGAAATGATAGCAATAGAAGCAATATAGGGTCCCCTGGTAGATCCAGTGTAGGATAGAGGTTTCCCTATGACACAGGATGCGCGAGAAATGGGGTTTCATATGATAGAACATGTGCATCGAATAATTTATCAGCTGCAAGATGACCCGAACCTCACAGTAATGACAGGGTCCCCTGCCGACATCCAGATGGAAGCCAGACAGGTCCAAGCGGCCATGAAATAATAGACATTGATGAAATCACAGGGTTAGACGACCCTGAAATCACAACGCCACAGGCCAGATCATCGGGGGGTGTTTTAGCTCAACTGGAGACAGTCGAAAAAATAGGGAAAGAAAGTGCACCAAACCCCCTCAATGAATTGATAAACATCTATGATGATGAAGAGAGGCTGAAGGTATCCCTGGTGACCCCTATACAAATCATTGAGGAAAAGGAGCCAAAGAAGGCATCTTCCCCAACTCCTAACGCCCTATTTCGCCTTCCACAGAATGAACAAGAGGTCGAAAGTGTCTTAGACAATAAGCTTCACGATGCACCAGAGGCCCAAGCGGATAGTCTGAAGGACGAGTCATAGTCAGGTGAACAAAAGGAAGAAGCTCCACGACAGGAAATTGACATCTCAACGACCGATAATCAAGTAAGTATCAAGCCTACCCCCGATGCCTCAATTTCAATCATCACTCAACTTCCCGATGAGCAAAAAACATAAGATACACTCTCAGAACACAGGGAGGAAGTTCAAGAACCGAGTCTTGAAAAAATATATACCATCGGGAGCCTGGGAAATACGCTCACCTGAGGAGATCAAAAAATACCCAAACTCGTGGATGAAGTTTCTGACATACATTCCATCACTTATGACCGAAAAATAAAAGAGATCATGTAGAGAACCACCAAGAAGAGGAGGATCACTCTATATCTCTCCATCCTCATCACCACGGAGGAAAATTTGATAAATACAGAGCATGCCAAAACATCTGAACTTATCGGCGCAGGGATGGCAATCATAGATTCCACCCTAGACAAAGAAAGAAGGGATGAAGAGGAGTTGACTATTGCTATGAAAGAATTGGAACATTTATGCCACTCGACGAAGTATTACCAGGACACCACACAGGCCGCGATGTTCCTAAGGAGTGAATTCAAGGAGGCCTACAAAAAATTTACAAATGAACGACACCTATTCACTACAAGGATATTCAAGCTTCAAGAAGACACCCTCATGGCACTGGTGACGTGCAAGGATATGGAGAGGTGGTACAAGAAAGAACACCAAGTCATGGAATGAATTGACTATATCAGTGCGGTGCAACAAGGCCGAGACGCCGAAGAGCACGACATCTGGGTACTAAACGAAAGTAGCATCGAACACATAAGGAAATCAGTTGAATATTGGGAAAAAATGGCTCAGGAACCTTATCGGGAAATCCAAGAGAAATGGGTTGAGTGCGAGAAAAGTTGGACCAAGATCAACCGGGAAATGAGAGACATCGACCTCCCCGAATTCGAGACACCCAATGAATTTTTCGACTTGTGCGACATAGTCAAATCACATGTTGAACAAGACTCATAATTGGATGAGGAAATAGAAAAGGTGTCAGACATGGTGTCGGGGCAGGTGCAACAGTTCATGGAACACCCGATCAAATCTTGAGCCAGGTTGCAGCAGTTAAGTGCCATAATAGTCAAGTATCGGGCACATGCAATAGAGATACGAGAGATATTTTCGGCCCCAATGGAACAACATAGATTCCTGTATGCTAACACATGTGAGGATATCTTCATCAAGTGGTCAGAGTACGAGAAGAGTCACCCTCTCAAATGAGACCATTTGATGACTCTGTGAAGAATGATAGAAGAAGAGCGCCATGTGGTAAGTTTTGTTTTACTTAGCTGCATGTTAATAGTTATTTTTTAGTTAATAGTATGTTATAAATAGGAGGATTGACCTGTTAACAGGGGTCAATGGTTGTTGCAAAGACCCTCATTTTGGATTTTGTAACGAACTATTTCGGAGCTGCCTTAATTGAGAAGTCTTGTTTAGGACCAGAGACAAGTTTGTGTTTTTCATCAAAAGTGTGTATGATTGGATGTGGAGGAGAATTATTTATGATCTCATCTCATGAATGGATGTTGTAACAAGTAAGATCTTCTAGAACTATTCATAAGTTATATGATGCAATACTTTATAGTTATTATCTTTAATGATGAAAAGTAAATCGTTGTGTTATTATGTGATGGATGATTAGAGTTAAGAAAATTATTTTTCTTGCCATCGTTTATCGCATGCATGTTTTCTTTCTGATAATCACACCTTAGTCAATAAATGGAACACCAGTAGGTTAATGTATTATTACTAGGCTTGTGGTAGATAATTGTTGTCTGCATGCTAGAGTAAAAGGGTTATCCCAAGCTCAGCCTTCTCCAGTAGTTAAGATTTTTCCCACTTTGTTACCAAGTTGGTTTATACCGACTTTTATCTTATATCGGTTCCACCTATAGGAGAAAATAAAAAAAGAGAATGTCTGAACTAAAGGAGAATCCTTCACAAGAAAACGTAAAGCCCATCGATTAATTGGTTGGATCGTAAGATCTGGAGAACCATTCCACCATTAAACCCTACCAAGTCTAATTGGGCCTCGGTGGCAGGTTTGGTTCCTACTGTTGAGTTAAAGGGATTTATGACCCCTCAACAGTTTCCTTAAGGGGGAGGGGAATGTAACACCCCATTTTCTCCCAAGATTGTAATTATGTTAAGACTTCATGCATTATGATAAATGAAGCATGAAAATTGTGTTTATGTTAATGAAAACACCAGAAAAATGACTGAGAGGAAGCTTTGCAGTACTAGCCATGATATCACGAGTGGGACAGGTGAGGAGCTAAGATGTTTTAAAGAATAAATTAGGAAGCTCACAACCAATCCAACCTACACTTACATAAATTGAATGCATAACCTGTCCAATGTATCTGGATTTTCTTGACCCCATGAAACTTGCTAATGGTGATTAGGTTGGGTAGTTGAGAAGTTATAACTACTATCAAAATTGGTACTTTGAAGAGTGAAGGGTCGGATAAAGCATTATCTAGGAGTACGCAGTATTTTCCCCTTTACTTGGGGAGCCTCACATGAAGGGTTTACTTATGACATAATTCATTAGGGATCCCGAGGAGGAAGAGAATATTCCAATGGGGAAGAAGGAATGAGGAAGAAGAGGGAAAAGGGTAAAAAAACAACACACAAATGCAAGGAAGAGAAAAACACTCGAGGAACGCACAGATACACAAAAAAAACATACTCGTGGACACAATTCACCCACACAGAGGAGTAGAGAACCATCACACCCAAAGATGATTCACAGACTTGTTAGAAAAACAGGATCACGGAGCAATAAAATAAAACAAATGAGGAAATAAAACACAGAAGATACACAATACAATAGAGACACGGATATATGTGGTTCACCCAGTGTGGGCTATGTCCACCAAAGAAATTTCCAGGTTCTTCCTTTATTATTATCTGGAAAATGAAATGATACAACTTACAACACACCTGTTGTAACTTCCTCTTCTTTCTCTCACAGTCTCCTCGCTTAGAATACAATATTAGCCATAATATAGCCACAATACATTTCCCTCATAAAAAAGGGTTATCTTCTAGGGTAAAAAATCCTAACATAACTTCTACCGTCATATCTACGACCTTATAATGAGCAGTCCAGATTTACTATGAAATTAAAATATACATTTACAAGTCAAATTTTCCTTCCGGGGCTTCGCCCCCGAAACCTCGGTTGCCCTTAGACCCTGCAAGGGGGTTAACTCCCCCACGTGGAGGAGTGTACGTTCTTCAGGGGTGTAAAGTCTTCATGGGGTATAAACACAACTAAAAAAAAAAGACCTTTGAATCAGGAAGATAATCAGGCTCCACAACCAACAATCTCCCACTTGGAGACTGATGTCAACAGCTCCACCGTTGTTGTATCTGTTGGACTATGATCCTTCTTGGAAGTGGAAAATTTCTCATCTTCATCTTCATGCTTGAAGACCAACTAAAAATGAGCAGGAAATCAGTTTCTCCCTGGTTACTCCCTTATTTAACATGTCTGCAGGATTCTGGCTAGTGTGTATCTTTTCCAACTTCAAATGTCCATCTTCCAAGACGGATCGTATGAAATGGTACCTGAGTTGTATATCCTTAGTCTTCTAATGGAAGGTTGATTTCTTTGCAATATGAAGGGCACTCTCATTGTCATAGTACAACCCGCTATTCTCCTGCTTCTTTCCCAATTCCTCCATAAACCTCTATAACCAAATCATTTCTTTACTATAATCTATAGCAACAACATACTTTGCTTATGTTGTTGAAATTGAAACAACCTTTTGCAGTTTCGAAATCCAACTTATTGTTGTTCCACCTACAGTAAAACCATACCTTGTGGTGCTTCTCTTGCTATCTTTATCACCTGCCATATATGAATCAACATATCCCTATAGAACAATGTATGAACCTTCAAAACATAATGCATGAGTAGGAGTACCTCACAAATACCTGAGAATCCACTTTACTGCCTCCCAATGTTCTTTACCTAGATTGTTCATATACTTGCTCACAACTCCCACTGCATGTGCAATATCTGGTCGTGTACAAACCATCACATACATCAAACTATCAACTACTAATGAATAAGGGACTTTGGACATGTATTCTATCTCCTCATGTGTCTTGGGACACATTTCCTTAATCAATTTGAAATGGATGGCCAAAGGTGTACTAACTGGTTTTTCATTCTACATTATAAACCTCTCCAACACCTTTTCTATGTACTCACCCTGAGACAATGTCAATTTGCGATTTTTCATGTCACTTGTTATTCTCATACCAAGTATTTTCTTTGCAACACCCAAATCATTCATCACAAATGAATTAGATAATTTCTTCCTGGGCACATTTATATCCTGCATATTAGACCCTGCAACAAGCATGTCATCTACATAAAATAGCAAGATAATATAGCTTCCATTTTCTATCCTTTTAAAATAAACATAGTGATCAGAATGACATCTATTATAACCTTGTTTTGTCATAAATATGTCAAACTTTAAATACCACTGCCTTGGATCTTGCTTTAGGCCATACAATCTCTTCTTCAACCTGCATACCAAATCCTCCTTCCCTTTGACCTCATACCCTATGGCTACTGCATATAAATCTCTTCCTCCAAATTCCCATGGAGAAAAGTTGTTTTTACATATAACTATTCAATATGTAAATCTTCTACTTCCACAAGACTTAAAATAGTCTTGATTGAAGTCATTTTAACAACAGGAGAAAATATTTCATCAAAATCTATACCTTTATTTTGTGCAAACCCCTTTACAACAAGTATATCCTTGTACCGCTTTTTGCCTCCATCTTCTTCCTTCAACTTGTAAGCCGATTTATTTTGTAATTATTTTTTTCCTACAGGAAACTAAACCAAATCCCAAGTCTGGTTATTTACTAGGGAATCCATTTCCTCTTTCATTCCTTGCTCCCACTTATTTTTG